>JAQMYG010000020.1:8641088-8672333 GCA_030014215.1 Clariallabes teugelsi
CCCCCCCCCCCCCCCCCCCCCCCTACAATCTGTTGCAACAGGGTGCTGATGGTTATGATCTTAAACCCAGGACTGTCATCAAGCCACTGCTTCACTTCACTTGTAAGTGCTTAGATTGGATTTTGCTTCACCTGGAAGTCAATGCGCATTGAAGTGTCTGTGAAGTGAATAACTGCAAATGCATGTTTGCCTCATTTCTCATAGTTTATTCCATATCACACAGCCTTTGGTCTCGATAGCCTTAAGCTTTACTTGTACAAGAGGCCACAATTCTTTCTCCGAACAAATTCATGTTCTGGCAAGGACGAAAGACTGTACAGAAAGATATCTTTTTATATGCTACTATAGTCGGGTAGATTAAATTGAATAAATATGCATAATTTCAATAATGAGTAAAGATAATGATCATCATTGTTCGGAACAACATGCTGAGGTGCGTTAGTATTTAACACAGCGTTCAGTCAATACCATACCAAGAAGTGTTTTTGGGATTGGATTTTGGAAAACTTTGAAAAAAAAAAGTCTGGAAGACCAGAAAATTGAGTAGTATATTTTTCTTAATAAATCATCATCCATTATTATTATTTACACTTACATCACTGAACAACTTAATATAAATTTAATTTTCTACTATGCATGCAGTACTTGTAATAGAAAGAGAGCTGTAAGTTAATATCAGTATTAAGGCCAACCTAAGTAGCATGGTATGAAGCGTGAGGCATTGAAAATCCTGGTGATTTTTCACAGAGGAGCAAGTGATTAGTATTCCCTGGTCGCTGCCGGTAGCCTTGGCATTTTTGTGAACTGCAGATTAAATTCTTGGAAGCTGGCTTTAATTCTGAAGCCAATAGATCTTATAAATATTTCATCGCCTTGTACTCCCTAACACGACTGTGAGTGCTCAGCTGCTGTTTTCTCAAGGCTCAGGAGGGTGTAGAGGTTTGGCATTGGCTTGCCAGCCTTCCCTATTAAATAATAAGTCGTGATCTGACTTGGTAATCAACAGCGAACTCCATCTCCACTTGGACAGGGGAATCAAAACAGTCATTTCTAAATAGGGGGCATAAATGATATTCTAAATTCCTGGTATGATATCCGAGCAACCAAAAATCCCAGCTATAAGTGGCTGCTACAGCTTCTTATTTCCAAAGGATGTAACATTAAATGTACTTTGACTCTTAACAAAGCTTAACACATACTACAAGATGAAGAAATAGAAATTTCAAACAGGAATTTGCATTGTACTTAACATATTTAGATTAGGCAATGGTGATGATTTACTGTATACACAGATCGGCCTTAACATTAAAACCAGTGATAGCTGAATTTTTTCTATTGAACATTATTTTTATTGATTATCTTGTTACACTGGCACCTGTCAGGCAGCAAGTAAAGTTCCCAACTTGTGATGTTTCGGAAGCAGGAAAAATGTGCAAGTGACAAGAGACAGAATCAAGAGTGTCCAAGAGTCAATAATGCAAGCAGGGAAGAACCTCTGGTCCAATCCAATAGAAGAGCTAGAATAGCAAGAGAGGTAGTACAGAGGTGGGTAGTAACGAGTTACATTTACTCTTTTACATTTACTTGAGTAACTTTTTGAAAAAAAAAAATAAATAAAATACTTCTATGAGTAGTTTTACTGCACCAGCACCATACTTTTTACTTTTACTTGAGTAGATTTGTGAAGAAGAAACGCTACTCTTACTCCGCTACATTCGGCTACACTCCACTCGTTACTTTTCTTACCATTTATTCTACACATGCGGTGGATCTACCACATAACTTTAACCAATCAGACGTAGCAACAATAATCACATGACTTGGTTTGACCAATCGGCAACGTCACATGACCACAAACAAACTGGTGGCATAGCGGGAAAAAAATCTTCAGCCATGTTAGAGAGGGAATGAAAACATAATATAACATAATTAAACATTAATTATTAAACAAAAATAAATAAATAAATGAAACACAATAAAATTAGCAGAGGCATCTGTCCCCAATGCTACAACTGAAGAGGATGAACACCCCTGGCCTCATATACAAAGCATGTTTCGCTTACACACAGTGCAAAAGAACAGCTTCATACTGCTGTATCTTCTCTATCTGCCAAAAACAGACACACACTTTAGCATATAAACACTCGAACTCTAACCTGAGGAAACATGTCGCGGTAAGTTTAGCTGTTTCATTGAATGTTGCAATGGTAGCAAATATAATTATTATAATTATACTATAATAGACATAAATATACAATATACTGATATATACTGTATATAATAATTTCTATATTTATTTAGTAAAAAGTATACTACTTTTTACTTCTACTTGAGTAATATTATTTTGAAGTACAGCTACTCTTTCTTGAGTATGCTGACCCAATATGCAAATAAGCATTGGAACTGGACCATTAGAAGATTAGAGGTGGTTGTGTATTGCTTACCTGGCAAAGAGATGGCACTGGGATACATTATGGCAAGAAGGCATTCTAGCAGAAGAGGTGTGATGCTCTGGGCAATGATCTATGTACTGGGAAATCTTGAGTCTTGCGTTTTATTTACAGTAGATCTCATTTTGACATGTACCATCTACTGGAACATTCTTGCTGACCAGATACACAAGGAGCATGACAGTGTAAAATTCCCAAAATCTCAATCTGAACAAAAATCTGTGCCATGTGCTGGACAAACAAGTCCAAACCATGGAGGCCCCATCGTACAACTTACAGGACTTAGAATATCTGCTGCTTACAGGACTTGGTGCCAGGTACAATCACTTCCGTTGTCGAGTCCATGCCTAAATAAGTCAGGGCTGTTTTTTATGGCACAAGGGGGGACCTACACAATATTAGGCTGGCGGTTTTAATGTTATTGCTTGATTGGTGTCTAAGATTTTATTATGGTGTATAAAAAATAAAAATGTTTAAATTCTCAAGGGCATCAGTGAGATCATATCAATGCATCACACAACACAATAAGGATGGAGCCGGCTGTACTGTGTCTAAGCTTTACAGACATGACAGTAAATCCAGCTGTGGTCATTTTTACACTACTGTATGTCTTGTATCCACTTCTATAAATTATAATGTTCCAAAGTGCTATAGATGCTTTGTCTTTCTTTTGAACAGGCAGACTGCATGTTTCTCTTTCATCTCTGTCAAAGAAATCCAGAAAGGAGTAACATCATGGTGTCATCAGCATATTTAAAAAAAAAAAAAAAAAAAAAAAAGGTTTTCATTAAACATGGAGCCTGCTAGCAAACATACAAGAAGTAAGGTTAAAAGACGTACAAAAAAAATCCCAATAATTTTTTTTATACCTTGGTACTATAAGTCCAAAATCCAGTAACCCAGTGCCTCATTCCCTTTAGAGACTGTTGATGTTGAAGAAAAAGTTGACTCTATCATCAATACCCGGCAGACTGTATGATCAGCAGATCTGTTCGTTTAGAGATCATGTCATGTGCATAATTATAGGCAGGGAGGAATGTGCTCAAATGGTTTTTCTGAAGTCATTGAGGCATAATGCTTTTAGTGATTTAAACCAAGAATCCTATCGAGTAATCGCTTTCATCATTGGTATATTGAAAGTAATTTAAAAAAAACTAGCTTTTTAACCTTTTTACCAAAATGTACCTTTTACCAAATTAGCATTGCTATACTAGTGATCATATCTGTACTGTGCAAACAATGCCAGACATGCCTTGGGTTGGGTATCTTTTATAATACATAAAAGGTTTAAAGTATACATAATTATAATTAAATACAAAATAATCTACATACTTCCCAACCCAACTACAATAATATAACAGCAAAAACAGCAAAGTAGTTGATAGCATTGGTATCACTCGTTTTTCCTTCTCAAATTCAATTAGTTGTACTTCCCCCTACACTTAAAATATTACCGTGATTGTTTGAAAAAAAAAAAAAGGCACAGAATACATAACTAGCTTACAGTGGCTCCATAGATCACAGGATTGCACATCATTGACTCTTAACTTCATCCCGTGTGTCCTCAAACATTTTATTAGGTTTTGACCTGTTTCTCCCTTTAAACGCAATTTTTGCATGTCACAGTGTCAAAATCCTTGTTGTGAAATACCGCCACACTTTAGAACGTTTAGGCTGCATTGTAAATTAAGCGTTTTTAACTTAGCAAACTAGTGCTACAGTACCTGCTGGCGTCAGAGTAAGTGTAACTAGTGTGTTTACGCACTCATCGGATGATCTCATTTACTGAGTTGTGATTTTAAGTCGTAATGTGAAAACAACATGAACATCCGCGATACTACAAAGATTAGTTGGCACATTTTCATGTGTGATGAAGGTCATGATGCTTCTTATGGTCGTTGACCAGAAGAAAAATATTTCAATTGATCACACAGGCATTTAAGTGGCACCGAAGTGAGGCACCAAAATTGGCTTTCTTATTCGGTTCTAATACATACCGGCTACATAGGTCCCGCTGCATGGCACCAGGTTTGTACTCAACTCTACACAACACTACTGGAAAGGTTTTATTATCCAACCCTAAAAAGCACTGCTGTCTGGAAAATGTAGAACTAATAATAGTTCAAATTCTAAAACTGTACCTTAAAAAATTTAATAGCATCTGTAACAAAATATTTTATTTATATTTAGCTGTCCCTGAAAGGAAAAGATGGCAATTTCAGAGAAGACAGTTGCCAGAACATCAGCACAGGGCTAAAATGTAGAAGCAGAGAGGTTATCAGGGCCAGCTGCCTTTCTTTTACTTATAGTAACTTGTCAAAAAGCAGCCCTCACCTCTGCTCCTGACATGAGAAATGCTGTAGGGAAGATTCACAGCTCAGAGTCAAGGATAGCAAAATGGTGCATCATTCTGGACGGCACATCAGGGGCAGTATCCACAAAGAATCTAACCGCTAAGCATAACTGATAAAAAAAAAAAAGTAAGTTCGTGAAAATATAGGGAAAGTTCAGAGAATTCTAAATTCACTAAAGTCAACTTACTAATATTAATGACCAATAATGAACAGTTGCTACTTGTGATTAATAATAAAAAGGTCATTTTATACTATACTGAAACTAAAATTTGATGCTAACACATCAAAATTGTTTGCTTTTAAATGTCATCCAATTACAAAATCAATACTTTAATTAAATGCAATTTGCCAAAATGAAACGTGGCATGACATTTTTGCTTATTCATTTCATGCATGAAATGAACAACCATTTATTTAAAATGACATCATGCATTAGTATTTGTTTAGAATTTACTGCACAGACTGCTACCATAGCAGCCGTTCAGAATTCACTTGTCTTTTAGGAATTCCAGTGAAAGTTTTGCACATTCACCATAACAGGCAAACCTGCTCTGGTGTCTGGCACGTCTTGTCAGCTGCTTGTGTAGCTCAAACTGTTACTGGTGGTCACGACGAGATTTTCCACATAGGAAGCACTAGCTCTCAAAATGCTTATGGTTTGTGTGTTTACATTTGATACATTTTGTATGGAGCACCACGGGAAGCTGGTCATAATGGAGACTGAAAATCACAGATGGAATGAATGGAGCTAAATATCATATAGATAAGGCTTGTGTGTGTGTGTGTATGTGTGTGTTGGGTGTGGGGGGGGGTATTGTTTCATTAAAAGTTACATATCCCATGTCGTTATAATTATGTAACTATTTCTTTACTTTGTGAAATGTTTTCTTTGCTTTGAAGCAAGATGTACAATCCTGTGCAAGGATAAGATAGTTACTTACACCTTGATAATAGGCATACTCACTCATCGTCTATACCGCTTTATCCTGTATTCAGGGGGACCCGGAGCCTATCCCAGGAGGCTTAGGGCATGAGTGCTTAGGGCACTCTGGACAGGATGCTAATTCATCACATTCATTCACACACTATGGGCAATTTGCGAATGCCAATTAGCAGGTCTTTGGAGTGTGGGAGGAAACCAAGCACGGGGAGAACATGCAAATTCCATGCACACAGAGACAGGAATCGAGCCTGGCCAGGAATCGAACCCGGACCCTGGAGGTGTAAGGACAGTGCTAACCACTACACCACCATGCCGCCTTTAATAATTGCCATGTTTTTTCAATTATTTTGTAAAACCACTTCTCTTCAAAACATAAAAACTACATGCAAATATTAAGTGTTTAGTGATCTTCTGCTTATACTAACCTCTGGAAATATCAGTTTACCGCAAGCAAAACGGACGTTCTATCTCACCCATCCTGTTTTTCACTTCTTGCCATCCCGAGAGATGTTTTATGTGGGTCATGATAGTCACGTGATTGCTGATTGATGAGTTAGGATAAGAATTCTGAACTGGTGGAACAATCTATATACTTCCTTCAAACACTATAGCAGGGCATATGGTTACATCGGGATGTACCGTATATAAATAGCGTGTAAAATGGCAGACCCAAAATGAAATGGGTCCGTGAATTACACTGCAAGGTCCCATTAAAGTTGTAGAGAACATGTCCAATGCAATAGGCGATTAATAATTAAACACATACTACAGTATATGGGCTTGAGAGACAGGTTAGACAACCTGTTCACTCAGTGGAAAATCCAGTGGGGATAGCTTTGAATCTGGGAGTAGGCAATCTGTCTATGAGCAGCTGATATAGTGTTAATAAGGGATTATGTGATGGACAGTCTGCACTCTAGGGACTCTAGAATTAGTCTATCGATTGCTTTATTATGCAATTAGCAATTTGCATGAACTTGAGAAAATCTTAATCTACAGTAAATGTCATTATTGTTGTCAATATTTTGCCATAGTGTCAAGAACTAGCACAAAAAAAAAAAAAATGTCTGGTCACTTGGCTTGCTACAGTGAACACAGGTGTAGGGTGTTTTCTGAATCTCCAAAGCATGACAGCATATCATGTGCCTGCCAGCCTTTTCCGTTTATAACAGCTGGTTGCTCAGTTCTGCCTATGGCCCAAAACTCTTTAGGTATTATTTGATGGTCTAGTTGTGTGAGCAGGCTGCAGAACTATGCTTTCAACCAAATAACCAGGAAAAAAGACAATTGCAGAGGTTGCCAACTAATTTTATTATATAATTACATCTTTCTAACAGGATGTTCCTTTTTCTATCCACCCACCTGTAAACATTCATCTATTCTTCAACCTATTTATCTTTAGCAGTGTACCGGTACATAAAAGTCACAGTAAATCTTATACCTATGCTATACTGTAGTCGTATTAAGGTATCTGGGAGCAAGAATAGCAATGACACCATCTACAGCAATGGTTCTATTAAAAACAAGAATATGCAATGGATAAATTTTTTTTTTTTTTTAAACAATATTTTAAAAAAAAATCTAAAATTGTCAGGACTACTATTTTGCACTTTCCCCCCCTTTTTACTACCACAACTGAAAGGTTAAAGTTCCTTCCATGTTTACAGATTAAATTATCTGATAAGATTAAAGATGAGCCATTGGCATTATGTTTGGCTTGAATCCAATTGCTGCTTAACCCTCAAGTTATCTCACTGCTGTGATCAAGCAGGGTGGTGGTAGCATCATTCTTTAGAGTTGCTTTTCAGTCGAAAGAACTAGAAAGCTTGTTTCTATTACAGTCAACATAGATGGAGAAAAAAAAAAGAAGCTAATTATTGAGTTAACTGCATTAGGGCAAAAACATTTGATCGAACACATCAATTAGGCAAAGCACAAGCTTAAATAAGTAATGACTTAAAATAAGAAGTTTTGTGCTTAGAAATGGGTCAAAGCCCAGAATAAAATGAAAATGACCTAAAAAGCTGTCCACCAAAATTCCCCATCTAATTGGACAGAGCTGCAGAAATATGCATAAAAAAATGCAAGGAAAAGTGCAAAGCTCATACAGACATGTCAGAAAAACTCAACAAAAAAGCAGGTTAATTATGCAATTTATAGATTTTAGTATAAACTAATTTGTTTATGCTACGTTTATGTATCTATGGCTGCATCTTTATTCATACCTGTATCTGTACAGTGTGTGTAATTTGTTCATGTATTTTATGCATTTTGATCACTAGCTTAGTTATAACCTTTTGTTGTAATCTTTAAGTTACTAGAAGGTGCAAAATTCAAATCCGAGCAGCGCCGCAAAGCCTGTCGTGTCCTTGAGCAAACGCTTGGCTTCATGCATGGATTTAATTCCGTCTCACTTATAAGTCATTCTGAATAAAAGCGTCTGCCAAGTGAATGAAAGCAGCCACTCTTCCATCTGACAAACACTTACGAATCAGCTTCCACTTCTGATTTCGACTGAGGTTCACACCAGATGCCTCGTTTGTTGCTCTTGCCAAAGCTGATTCTGCTGGCAGACTCAGACTGCGGAGAGCACACATTGGTACACATTTTCATATCATAGTCGTTAGTGTGTAGTCTCTCTGATCGCATATGTGCTTTAATGACAGTTTGGCAGTCGATGCTTCTTCCCGGCACAGAACAAGCACAAAAAATGCGCAGATAAAAAAGCGACGAGAGGCGATTTTACATATTACACAGCGTACTTGTTTTATACTCGCTGGCTTCAGTTGCCTTAAAAAAAAAATCTTGATTTTTTTAAGGAAATTAAGGTGTGTTAAGGTAAGTGTTAAGCACATCTATTAAACACAAAGTAGGTTTGTGTATGTGCATAACATACTGTATTTAATACACAGTGCAGCATTACTACTATTTGTTTTTTTTACTATCATGACACAAAACTGAGAAACGTGGCACACAGCGGCTGTGTTTTTTCCAGCTTGCATCGCTAACACAAAATCACTGTTTTAAAGTGTTGCTTCATTCATTGTTAATATTTGAAACAAACTCAGTGTGTGCGGTAATTAAAGCTGCAACACAAACAGTAACATTATGGTGAATAGCTGTAATGCGACACATTGGCAATAAAGTGATTTTCTTCTTTTTCTTCTTCTCATTATTATTCTTCCAGCAGATGTTTACAGTAGACTTGTGAATGCATTCACCTCTTCATCAGTCTCACACGGTGCTTGTCAGCATTCTTTGAACATCAAATTAATTGGGTAGGGCTTTAATGAGGACAAAATTGTCAAAACGACATCAGCAGGCGCAGCGTTGCTCATTCTGCTACTGAAGAAGTTGGTACATTCTCATTTGATTTGTAGAATTGCATAAAAGTAGTTAAATAACCAAAGGTTCTTTGTAGCATTGTCTGCTTAAGTGTAAGTGTAATTAAGTGTAATCAGCTGTCTGTGTCAAGAGGTTTGCTTTCTGCAGTGGCGCTAGTTCAATGCTCCTATCATGGAAGTGAGAATCTGTTATATTAAAATTATTAGACATTTACTTTGAAATACAAGTACTTTGATATGCTACATAATCACTTTTTAAAATATACAATTTTGTAAAATAGCACAGATAATTCACATGTTAAGACTTATACTTAACTCTAAAATGGAAGCCTCTACATGTCAGGTAACATCAAGATATTTCAAGCCATTTTTTTGAAAAGTGCTGTCTTTTTGTACTATGTGAAACAATTCAACATCCTTCTGGAAAAAAAAAACAAGAATGAGTGTTGATCTGGTAAAAGTGCTGCATCTGCACATGCATGCTTATTTAAGGGCAAGTTCAAAGGCTCTGGCAGTGCAAATTGTGTTTCAGCACAAGCCGCACTGTGCCACACCTAGAACTTCTCTTGCATTCCAGTACGCCCCCCCCCCCCACCCCCCACCCCTTCATCTCTTCTTGGTTAAATCCTCATTAACATCTTAACGGCAGTATAACTTCTTTAGCTCGAGTGAAGTGTTTGATGGAGGATCAACTTCACATCACTGTGAACTTCAAAGCCGCTTTCGGCTGCTGTGGGTGGTCACAAAAGATTAAAATGTCCCCCAAAAAAAGTCTTCCCTTTTACTATAGAATAGAACCTCACCTGGGTACTGTAGACTTGCATATGAGAACAGCTGCTTGAAAGACTACAGTGGTCAGACTGGACACCCTTTCCGCACACTCAGCACTGTTTAACTTCATAGCATACTTCAGTGGTTCACAACTCTGGTCCTGGAGGACCCCCTGATATGCACATTTTATTGTTTTTACCTGCTCTATCATACCCACTTCTGTTCATAAAAGGCTGTTAATTAACTGATTAGTTAAATCAGAGGTGCTGGGAGCTGAGAAAATGTGTAGTTAAATGTGTAGGTCCTGCAGGACCAGGGCTGGGTACCACTGGTATACTGGTTTACAAGTGTAATGCTTAAACATTTATTGGCTGTACATCAGTATCAAACAATATTCGCCTGGTTGTCTGCCATCGGCAAATAAGTTGGCATTCGCAGATTGCAGGGGACGATATTCTTCTGAACCGTCGCATCAATTTAATGCGGCGCTGGTTACATGTTGGGTTTGTTTATTAGTGGTTTGACCGGGACAACAAGAACCTACCCAGCTACAGCTTGAGCAAAGATCCAATAGCTGGCACAGATATAATACGCCCCTAAACCGCCCTCTTTTCAACAACGTTCTGAAGTGGTATGGTTTAATGAGTGAGGAAGAGCAGGGAGCCTCTAATTAGCAATAGCCCGAGGAAAGCCGATTAGCATAGAAAGATGGCTTGTGTTTCTGCACTGTACCTTTATTCTGACAAAATAAAACACAGTCTGTATGAATCCATGACACAACTATGTCAAACATGACTGGAAAACAGAGTGCAATAATTGTTCATTAAAGAGGAAAAAGGTCAGTGTGAAGGTTAACAAGAACAGCCCCTGTAACAATCTTCTTTTCAAGTTTAGGTTTCCATAATAAAAATTGCCATTACGGCATTTCTTTTGTTTTTCCCCCTGGCACAAAAGGAAATAAAGAGCAAAAATAAATAAAAAAATCAGTATGGCCAGAGGCTAAATAATTTTAAACACCAGTATTGGCCCAGAATTTTACAATTGCTGGGTGCATCAATGTCAGGACAATGTTGCATTTGCTAAAATGACTTTGAGATTGAATGAACCTCCCAAACACATTATTTTAAACACAACCTCAAAAAACAAACTTTTAAACTTTATTTGAAACATTTATGCCAAATAACACCCATTCGCACAACGTCCAACTAACAGGGTTTAGAATTCTGCTCTGAGGTTGGGAAGCAACAGCTTTCCCACACACACCACCTGTATCTCATGTCACACATCTTAGGTCTGTCATATTCTTTCTGAAATATTAACATCTTTGCTCCCAAATTACCATTATATGTTGTTTGTAGCGCTCATTGTTACATACTACTGTACGCACATTTACAAGGTTTATCAGGATGTTCCCTTGTGGTCGGGTGGTTACCACGCAGAGCTCCTACTGCAGTGAGCGGAATTGGTTTTGATGTCAATTTTGATGTCAAAGTTGTGTTAGAAGAATGCGCTATCCCCTCACCATGTAGTTAATGTTGTTCCAATATCAATTAAGCAATGTAATTTTAACTTTCAAAAACAACCTCATACCAGCATTGTCCCAACATCTGTTACATTGCCAAATTAATGTCACCACAACATTTTGACAAAAATTCCTGCTGGGGTCATCCAGAAGAGGATGGATTCCCTGTTGAGTCTGGTTACTCTCAAAGTGTCTTTCTCATGATTTTCCATGACACCTTGTCAAGCCATCTCTGGCTCGCTCATTAGGGATCTAAATCTACATCTAGATTTCTATAAAGATGATTTAATATATTCTGTTAAAAGTGTACTACAATTAAAAAGACATTAATGACCAATTAATGTCCATTAATAAAAAAGAAATATTACATTATATTATATTATGTATGTACTGTATATTATTATATTATATTAGCATACAAAATAGATATTGCACTTTTTTAGCCTAACACTCATTGTAACTATTGTATACAGATTTTATGTTGACGGTAATCACAAGAAACCATTCGATTAAAAAAGAACAATGCCCAGGTTGCTTCATTTGAAAGATTTTTGTGGTGTTAAATATTATCTGCACATGGTCGCTACTGACACATCTCTTTCTAACACATGTACCTGGCCCAGTTGACAGACTAGCCTTTTCAACACTACTTCCAATTTTGCTTTCACACAGCATAATGTAGGGATTTCCTTTTTTTATTAGTAAAGAATAATGAAGTCATGTTGGAGCAATATAACTGCATTAGTGATAGGCGATTCAATCAAAACAGCTCATTCAGAGCTTAAATTGGGATTTAGGAGTTGGAGCCCTACTTTTTTTATGAATAATATTTGAGCAGTGCATTCAAATTATGTTAAAATGTGATTAAAGATCACTTGATTAAAACAAATGAATAATACAGGATGCAAAATACTTTTTCGCTTTTCTGCGCCTGTTAGTTTTGGTAACAAAATGATATACAGTACAAAAAAAAAACAAAAAAAGAAAAAAGGTCTTTTAAAGAAAAAGGAAATAATTATATAATCCTATTATTATTATTATTATTATTATTGTTATTACAGTGGTACGAATTTAATTAGTTCTGTTAGTTCTGGAGGCAAGTTCTTAATGTGTAATTTCATACTGCGAAACACATTTTCCCAGATAATATAATGTAAATGCAGATAATCTGTTTCAGTTAAAGTTCCTGGTATTCTTGGGACCCAGGGTGGTATATCTTTACTAAATCTTGCACAAAATGGCAAAAAAAAAAAAAAAACACACACACACACACACACACAAAATAATATGTAAATGTTTTGATCGGCTAGTGGACATACCGGGTATACTTCACATCCCGAAGCAAATGTCTTGAAAAAAGGTGAAAATTCGTGAGGCAGGCCGTTCGTATGCCGTGATACCTCTGTATTATTATTGTAAGTATTTTGTTTCCATGCTATGATTTATATTTCCATCAAACAATAGTGCACCCTCTGCATCCCTCAACTCAGCCCCTACCCCTAGTCGACTTAGACATTTGGACTACACAACATATAATTAGTAGAATAAACAAAAAAACTATGCATGTGCAAATGCTATTTATGGACCTTTTGGTCACTTACTGCACACTCAGCCCTGCTTCTGTTATTTAAAGCACCAGACTGGACACGAGCAGCCCTTATGCTATGAATAGCAGAAGCATTATTTTAAGATGTGAAAGCTTGTATGTAGGTTAATTCCCTCTGTGTCGTCTACTTCACTTCAAAGCTCCTTCTTTTTTTATTAGGCTTTATCATCCTCTTTTCAGGGTTGAAATTTTTCAATTTAAAGTTGGTAAAAAAAAACAGAATCAGAAACTTGATTAGGCAAGTGCTCTAAAGATAATCCATCATGACAGCGCAATAAATTCCAAAGTAAACATTCATGTTTTTTCCTTTTCTATCTGACAACTTCCTTCATTGTCTTTTACAGAAAAAATAACAGTAAAATTCAAAAATTCTCCCACAAATCATTTTGCGACCCTAGCTAAAGCTATGTATGAAGAATTTGCACTGACACTGAACTTGAGAAAAACACACTATAGTGTTATATGAAGCCAAACCATAACCTCATTACTAAACGCATCATCAGAAATCAAAAAGATGCTATCTCAATCCTCATAATGTCGTATCGAACTGAAGCAGACTCGCAGGGTAAGTGGTGTTCGTGAATGCTTGTGTGTGCAGTTCCCATAGACAGATCCCTCTGTTGGTGTGACAAGTTGATTTTTAATGATCAGGCGTTCCGTTCATAGCCAAAGGTTCACGCTATTCATGATCTTACGTTTGCATCAAGAGCCGCAACGTCGTACTGTGCCTGAAGTCTTCTGTAAATGTCAATCACACCTTCACAACTTCATTCACGACAAATTTCTTCACAAGTCCTGTACAGAACACAGCTAACAGTCAACATTTTAGGCTGATTTGTCATAGGTGAAGTAACAACACGCACTGCTGTAGTAGCAGGTGAGTTTCTGTCTTTATATGGCTACATGCTAAACACTGTCAACACAGCATCTGTCAAACATTCCTGAGTTTCTACTGTCATTCAGCATCCTAGCTCCCAGTGTGAGTGCTTGTCGGGTGTCATCTCTTATCAGTTCACCACATGATTTTGTTAATGTTTAAGGTTTAAGTGTCTCCTCCCCGGTAAGGACACAATTCTCTTCTCTAGTATTTTCCCATCGTTGACGGGAAAAGAGTTTGTAGAAATAGTTAAAAGGTTAAAGCTAAAAATAAGTCAGCATCATTCAGTTTGAAGCCCACATGCACGTCTGTTTGTCTTTCTGTATGGCAGAACTCTCTGCCTAACTTATTATTACAAAGAAATAAAAATTTGGTTGAGTATCTTACGCTTTGTTTTACGCTTTTAAGTTGTACTTCTTTTGTCGTCAGGCAAATATACTTCTGTTTCGCAGAGTGAAGCACAGGCGAGAAATCAAAAGTAGATTGGATAACGATTAAGTTTTGTCTTAAAATGACTCCAGTACGTTAAAATTCACTTATATCACTTCAGCACTGTTGTTCCAGCAGTGAAAATATTAAGTAATCCAAGTACAAATATTTAGTTTAGCTTTTATAATTAATATCTATAGGTGCAGATTTTTTGAACGAATATTGCGATTGCGATTTTATTTGCGATTTTGGCAACTTTGGCACATTCTCTCTCCTGAATCCAAAATACTCCCAAACGACTGACGTTGAATTTCTCTTTGGCACCAAATAATTTTTATTTTGACCTGCATCCATATTTTATGTTCTTTCCTCCCGCTCGCCTATTCGGTTCTCCCGCTCAGCTTCGTCATGCGCGGATTGAGCTCTGATTGGTTAACATATTAAAATCATGCGCACAAGATCGTATTCTGAATAAAAATCTAAATAAATTAATAGATAAAATTGCAGCCTTATGCGGTTTAGAAATTACATGTGCTTAAATCGTGATTTTTTTGCGATTGCGATTCATTGCACAGCCCTAGTGCAGATGTTTGTTTACATTAAGCAAGTACCTTATTTTAAAGTAAATTATTAAATCTGGAACATAACTGTTCAAAACATCGCTTTTACTTAACAGACTTATGGTGCAGGTTAAACTTCAGGCAGATATACTGTACACAGTAAGTACTGAAAAAGTTTCATTAAAGTTCATTAAACTATACTGTACACAGTAAGTACTGAAAAAGTTTCATGCCAGTTTTGCATGATGAAATTATGCTGTATTATAGCGATTATGTAGGGGGGCAACCTGAACCAGGGAGGTATTTCAGCACCTAACACTGGGCTCTCAGTTAGGGTATTTTACATTCCTTCACCTCGGACTGCTGTGCATATGTTTGCTCTAATGACCATGATCTGTCTATTCATCTTTGAATGTTTTTTTTTCATAGTCTACTTTCATATTTTTTGGAGTAAGCCATGCTGTGCCGTGCTTTCATTTCTGTTTTTTGTGGTGTTTTGTAGGTGCATCATGGTCGTTTCTGTGTCTTCTGCATACTCGCATATTTGCATATAGACACGCCCACCTCAAGGAAAAAAAAGTGACATAATTTGGCACATAACTGCTCATAACTTCACTTCTACTCACCATTTTGATTTCATGCCTCAGGTTTATCTTTAGGCAAATACTGCCAAACTTTCATTAAATTCTGTCCAGCCAGTTTTGCGTGATGCTGTGAGAAAATCTGGCTAGACATACATACATATAGACAGATTTTTTTCTGGTTCTGTGTCCTCCAATGTATGAAACGTTCTGACCAATGTACAAACAAAATCTTTCTTTCTTTCTTTCTTTATATATATGTTTTCTAGTCATTATGTTTTCTTGTTTCAGCTAAGAGCAGACGACTCTGATCTAGACCCAACTTGAATCCACTTTGCCTCTATCGGATCCGCATCACACTTGCCATTGATCTGGATCGGAGGCTTCTGCTATCTTAGCTGATTCTCACTTTGTGCTGCTTTGTGTTGCCGTGCATTCTTTCTTAATAGTTTAATTTGTTAATATTAAGTCTATTATTTAAATCTTGTGTTCACATTGTACTTAAATAAAAACTAACCTAATGCAGCACTAAAATAAAAAGAAAAATGATAATACCTTTAGAACATGAGAAACATTGTGGAATAAGGAAACACATACAAAAAAAAAATAAAAATCCAGACAGGTGGAAAATATATTGAGAAAACAGCAGGTGGTTGTTTTTTATCCCTGGTGGGTCATAATGTTTCCAGTGACTGTAAAAACTCAGCTTGGGTATGTTATCCTTAAAGACAACATCATCTGGTAGCAAGTATCTAAAAGGAAATTTTACATTTTGTGCATGTTGCTAACGGAAACATAATGACAAATCTGCAGTGATCTGTGAAGGATGAACTCATGTGAATGGCATTTTAAATATAGGCTTATTTGATGAGTACTTCTCAATCCCACTTGACACACAATGGTTTAACACCAGCATTCCTCTTTTTTTCCCCTTTTGCCTGTATTAGCACAGCTGCTTTGGCTCACAAAGAATTGCTAATTAACTGTGATGAATTCATTTGGGTGAGTTGGAATTATGAAAATATTGTGTGCCATCAACAATATCAGACTCCTCATGTAGGTAAGATGTGACTTTCATTTAGCAAAATCCGGTTGGTTAGTGATTGCTGGCCACAGTGACCGGTGACTTCAAGCCAGCAGTCACTGCTGTAGAAATTATGTTGTTGAGGACCCCAATCTATTTATGATCTCTCTCTCTCTCTCTCTCTCTCTCTCTCTCTCTATTTCTATCGCATTCCCTCTCTGGGCAGGACGTGTGACAATACGCAGTGAAGTACCTGAAAAGTGGCATTACTGTTTTATGTTTAACATCACTGTTCACTGATGAGCACTGATTAGAGCTCACACACATACTTACCAGTAGTCTACTGCGCTCTCTACATGATGTGCTTCTGAGAAATTATTTTCAAATGAAAGCATCAAGGTCAAAATTACATCAACCTCAACAAAGAAAAAAAGAATCATTTAAGATTATATCAAAATACATGTTGTTGCCATGTAAGCATTATACAGTACAGTGTACATATAGAATAAGTGTTAGTGTATATTCATGTACTGATCAGCTATACCATAGACCAGCTAAGATCATTTAAGACCACAGGCAAGAGAAGTGGATAACACTGATAATCTCTTTATAATGGCATCTGTTCTTGAAGTTGATGTGCTGGAATGGAAAAATGGGCAGGGGTCAAATTTTGAAGGCTAGACTATTAAGTCAGAGCATCTCCAAAACACCAGGCGTTGATATGCGTTTCTGGCATGCAGTGCTTGGTCCCTACCTAAGTGATCCAAGGAAGGGCAAGCTGTGAACTGGTGATAGGGTTATGGGAGCACAAGGCTTAAAAAAGTTAATGAGAGGTATGATAAAAAAAAATTGTCAGAACACATAGTGCATCACAGCTTGCTGTGTACAGGGCAGTGTACACACTGACCTGTCAGACTGAACACGCTTTCGCCTGTCCACCACCGAAACAATGTGCACATGAGCATCAGAACTGGACCATGGAGACATGGAAGAAGGTGACCTGATCTGATGAATCAGTTTTCTTTTGCATCATGTGGACCATTACCTGGGAAGTATACTGTATGGCACCAGGATGCACAATAAGAAGATAGAGGAGTGTGATGCTTTGGGCAATGCTCCACTGGAAACTTTGGCTCTTCAGTATTCATCTGTACAGTATGTCACTTTGGCACATACTGTACCTATATATGGTTTCAGAACAAGTTCACCCCTTCATGTCAACCTTACATATTGCCTAATGGCGGTGGCTTCTTTTAGCAGAATAATGCATCCTGCCACACTGCAAACAAACATCCAGAATTGTTTGAGAAACATGAGGGAGTTGACTTGGCCTCCAAGTTACCCCAGATCTCAGTCTGATCAAGTATCTGTGGGATGTGCTGAACAAACAATTCCAATACAAAACAACCTTGAGTGTGATATTGCTTTTATACAATGGTTCCACAAACACCATTTATTATCATAGATTATGATTTGCTTGTTTATTTAACCAGTTTTTTTGATACTCAAACACATATCCTTCTGCGACTGGTGGAACCACGACTGGCAGACCAGGTGACCGTTAGCGACTGACAGTAAGTGTAATTAAAAGAGATTAAAGTAGATTTAATTTCTTAACAGTACTACAGTATATAACCAAATGGTGAGGAGAATAAACCATGCAGGTGATGGACAGACTTGAGAAACGTACAAGATTTAGTTTACTTTTCCACT
The DNA here is from genome assembly GCA_030014215.1 of Clariallabes teugelsi. Lineage (NCBI taxonomy): Eukaryota > Metazoa > Chordata > Actinopteri > Siluriformes > Clariidae > Clariallabes > Clariallabes teugelsi. The sequence continues at coordinate 8,659,263 of JAQMYG010000020.1, forward strand.
CATTCCATTTTAGAATGGGCTAATTTTAGGGTTCAATCCCAAATGTATGTATCCACATTATGTAGGGTGTGCAATCTCCTGTATCACACACCAAGTAGTGCCCTTGATCAGGGGTTAGAGCGAGATTTGGCCATGGGAGACAGTTCAGAGGCAATTCAGAACGACTTAGAAGCAATTACTAAGGAGACAGGATGTTCACGATGACATAACATTATCAGAAGTGTTTTCTTGCTAAAAGTGTGTCCATGACTTGTTTGAATGTGGGTTTTGTCAGTCAGCTGCTCTTCCATCTTTCCAGTATTTTGGACCGTACTGACCTATGCTGGCAGTCGACAACAAGTGTCATTAACAAGTGTTAGAACACCTGTGAAGCAGAGTGATACATAAAGTTAAACGTGCCAGTGCTGATGTGCTCTATTATCGCCACTCATGGATTGCCTCTCGTCCAATCAGACTACTTGGAAGGATTCAAGCCTTGAATCCTCGTCCAATCAGGCCTCTTGAAGCCTCGTCCAATCAGGCCTCTTGAAAAATTCCATTGATACCACACAATTCAAATAAGGAAGTAGATGACACTCCTGAATGACGTGTGAAGCAACATGGAAATTAATTAGAGTCAGAGGATTGTTATTAGTACTAAGCAACGTTAGCCTTGTAGCACCAATGCAACCCTAAAGAAGCAGATGTGATTTGGTTGATGATCTAATTTGCCCACATCCCAACTGGGAGACCAAATCGAATTGATTCACATAAGATGAAACCGACGCTCTGCACTACCCAATCTAATGAAACGTCCAATTTGCTAACTGTGTGACTAAACACAGCCTCTCTGCACCTGCAGTGATGAATAATTGATTAAACAGCGGCTGGTGATTGAAGCCCTCTAGTTAAGACACATTTTATTCAATAATTCTTTTATGAAAATTTTAAAAAGAGTCTTAATGAAAAATCTACTTAGCAAATTCCAGAAAAAAATCTTTTCTGCTTATGTGTCACAAAAAACAAGGTGTGGTAAATAGGAAAGGGCAGAGATCGCTTGGAACAAACAAACACAGGGTGAGTGTTTCAAACCCGTGCCATCTGAATGTGATTGCCTGGCACATTTAGAGATGATGAATAATAGATTAAATAGTGCCATGTTACCGGAGCCCTCCAGTTAAGCGCTGGTTTTATTACAACAGTTATCAGTGGAATGGATCAGGTGGTCTTTGAAAGGAGCTCACACGGGGAGTGCAGACTCAAGTCGTTATACGTTAGCTTAAATATCAGCGATGCTCTATAAACCCTGCGTGACAGTTAAATTACTTAAATCAGTAATCAAGTGCTAAACAGTGAAGGCAACAGGAGACTGAGGATCACAGACAAACAATACCACCACCTGGTTACAAATGATTCTTGATGAATTTCACAATGCTCAAGGCTAAACTTCTCACTAACACCCTCTCTCTCTCAAGCACTTAAATAGAAATCATAAAAGAGCCTTTATTTTTACATTATCATCATAACACCAAACATAAGTACCTCAATCCTGATCCTAATGTTAGCAGTGAAACAACGGTGCTGTATATGAATGTGCTAAGGGGAAAAGAAAAGGGAAACTTCTATTGAAAAAATAACAAAAATGCATTAAAAAAAACTGATTAGAATATAAATAGGCTGTTCATAAAAATATGAATCTGTTCATATTCTGAATTTCTCCATAATTACAGTAGTTTCAGCACTTTATTGTGACTGTGCATTTTTAATGTTTTATATTCTACTAGAAAATTATAACTATATATTATATAGGTGATATTTTTGTACGGAAGCCTCATGACCGCCCAAGAATACTCTGTCCTTTCAATATAATATCACTATATAATACATAATAACCCTGTGCCATGTTTTAATTTGGTGGTGAGCACATCTTCTACTTGTGGGAGAGAAAGGGAGTGCAGAGAGACTACGGGTATGGCAATAGTGACCGTACCAGATGGAGTGGCAGAATCAGTAAGAGTTGATATGGGTTTTTCATTAATACAGGGCTTTAATTATACAGTGGGATTCATTGATGATAAACTGTGCTGCATTAGCATTTTGCATGTGTACAGCTGTTGTGCGGCTCCACTTAGTCATACTCTGTGAACACTAAGGCTGTAACACATTTCCACATGAGTGGAACACAGTTGCTTCAAATGCCTTAACATGGATGTATCTATTGAACTGATGTACTAAACTGTTTTGGCTTGCTAGTCTGCATTTATTCGGCATATACTATGTGCTGATCTCCATTCAACCCTTTCAACGTTAAAATAGGCAATGCCAAAATAAAAAGACAAAGTGTGATCAAGAATAAACCTAATTTGCTACGAATCATGAAAAGAGCCTCAATTGCAGCTCATTCTTCTTTCATTTTCATAGGAAACCCAACCATGCCGTCCTCTACAGTCAATCTGCAACAGTACAGACTAAAGACGATCTAACAGATTACTATTTATTTGAGACATATATTTGAAGTAACATGGACAGGCAAATTCCCCGTTTATGCATTTTTAATGACGTTTTAACATAGCTGGAAAACCACCACGAAATGCCCATATGCTACTAATAATTACATTAATGTCAATTTTGTGTGAAATTGAAATGAACAATGTAAGTAAAATAAAAATATATAAATATTAAGTGGTATTGTTGCTACCAAGAGTCAGACAGATAAGTGAACTTTAAATTTAAGACTGTGAATGCAATTTAGCCTGCAAACCGTTAAACATATCTTCTATTCAAATATTTATCTAACTGATCTCATTAAGGGCATGCTTGCCAATATGAAATTACCTCAAAAGTATTTTAAAAAACAAACAAATATTTACATTTTTGAAAAATGCTGCTTAGATTCCTGCATCCGTGTGCAATTAAATAATTGCCCAGGTCCACATAGTGATTTTAAGTTTTTAATGATTTTATACAGTACCATCCATCCAACCATCGATTTAGGAACCACTGCTGTCCAACCATTAGCTGTGTGTGTGTGTGTGTGTGTGTGTGTGTGTATATATATATATATATATATATATACACTACCGTTCAAAAGTTTGGGGTCACTTGCAGATTTCAAAACTATAAAATAACTCATATGGAATTAGGTAATTACGTAACAACAACAAAAACAACAGTTTGTTGTTATTTTAAGACACAGAGGTCATATTCTTGAAAAATTTTTAAAAAAGAACTTCTATTTCTAAAAACTTTATATATTGTTGAACAGTAAGATGTTGGTTATCAAACCCTGTTTTGGAACAACCTCTACAGGATGTCACCTGTACAAATGACATCCTTTTCATTGCATTACAGGATTTTGGTCAACACCATCAGACATTAAAATATATATTTAAATTATATTTATTTTGTTGAAACATGTTTTGTCTAATAATCAAGTTTTTTTTTTTGTAACTGTCATAATTATTTAAAAATTCAATGCAGCACCTTTTTATTACAATTTAATTAGGATAAAAACTGGCTTCCTACCATCCTTTTTACCTAAAAACAGTAAAGTAGGGGCCTCCGAATGGCGCAGTGGTAAAGTGCTCCCCCTATCATTCGTTGATCGCGAGTTCGATACTTTAGCACCCTACCAGTCTCCATAATTTGGATGCTAACCTCCAGCTAATTGTATTTCAAATCTGTGGTAGACCCTGGACTTCAAAATATAATTTTATAATTGAAGCCAAGCACAAAGATTACTATAGACTTCACGCTTTATGCCCACATATAATAACTTATACTAGCACTAGAGAACTAACTAAAGACAAACAATTCACTTCCAACCTACAGTACCGTTATCCCTCAAGGTGCTTTGTTTTCTGTGTCTTTAAGACAGCTATATTTACAGTAGATGACCTATATTCTGATATAAAAAGTGGAGCAATGTGCAATGTGCTTCAAACACCTGTTTAGGACACTGTGCAAGATAAATAACAGCATCTGACTGTTCATAGCTGTCAAAATGATTTCAATTTAATGACTAGCCACAGAGTTTGCAAACAGATTAGTAAGGTGAACACTAGCATCAGTGTATTTACTGTACATTGGTGGATGTTATTATATAATATTACATGAACTGTCCCGGGGACATAAAATATTAGAATGAAAATTGTGCTTACTGGTTGTTGCTTTGCCATCAGAGCCATATAATTGGAATGGTCCCATCCATCAACAGTATTTTTATATCACTTAACCAATATAATACCTGGTATGAACAGGAAAGTTGGAGAAAAAAATCTCCTCCTTTTGAATTTGTGTTAACTGTCACATCTTTCACTCCAATAATTCTGATCAGTAACTACAGCCACTTTAACATGGCTGGGTGGCGCCAACATGCTATAAAGATAATGAAGGGGACTAACCTATAAAAAGTGACTTGCTGGGGCCAAACTGCCATAAACTGATGGGGTGGGTCTAATCTGAGGTTTAAAAATGTTTGTTTCTGTCATGTCAAAGTGAAATTAAGTCCAAAATGCTCTGTTACAGTTTAGACTCCTTAAACTAACCTTACAGAAGAAGGAGTCAATACAAATGATATTAATTACAGAGGGGTCGTCAATCTTATATGCAAAGGGCCAGTGTAACTGGAGGATTTTATTGCAGTCAGAAAGAGAAGAAATGCCTAATAATTGATTGAAGACAAGACAGTCTGATTAAACTAGTTGCATCTCCATGATTGGTTGGAATTAATACCTGCACCTTTAGCAGCCGTTTGCGTATAAGATTGAAGACGACTGTAATAACAGGCAATGCACTGTATGGTGCAACAATGTGCTCTATATTGCTGTACAGCCAGTATAATAACTATACAAAATATCAGTCTTGAAAAAAGCAGGATCATACTAGTTTATGTATTTCATACTACAATTCTTTTTTAATACTGGTATCTCTTCCAATCATACCACTTTTTCATAATTTAAAGATATTGTTATATTGTTTACGAGCGTTTTTTTTTTCCCTCTAGGCCAAAAAGTCATCTCAACATAAAACTATTAATATTGTAATAATTACAATATTACATATCAGTACAATATGTAATACAATATTACATATAATAATACAATATATATTTTTTTTTTTTTCTTCCCCCCCTTATTTATTACTTTTTTTCTTTCTGCTGGATAACAACTGTGAGCAACTGTAACCAAGAATAAGCAAATTCCCTCTGAGATTAATAAAGTTCTTTGAATCTTTGAATTAATCAATCAAATGATACATGGTATTAAAACTGAAGTATTGAAAATGTATTGAGTCCACTTGCATACAAATGGCTGATCTACTATATAATAATGATTTGGTCATATTAATGATATATTCTTTTTTTATGGATTCTGCCCTATTATGTTATTACATTTTTAAATATAAAATTCCTGCTGTAAAGAAATTGCGGCTTTATAATGATGGCGATTAATTTAAGAATCATAAACTGTCCAAAGCGCTTAGTTTCGTACCAATATGGATCACTGAGTAAAACAATATAGATTAGGGATTTTAATATACATGTTACAGTTGCTTTTTAATGAAAATATATTTCCTGGGGCAACTAGAGACAACATAGCTAAATTCCCAACTACAGACAGAGCAGACAGGATGTAAAATTCTCTTTTTAGATCTCAAAAAGATGCAAAGAGTGATAAAGTGAGCAAACAGAGTAAGACAAGAATTTGTAATTGGCACGGCATGGGTCATTTGTAGCACGCTGACTTCAACTGATACATGCTGCCTCTATACCAGACCCGCTAATGAGAATCTTAGCAAACTTGAAATAACTCTTTCACAGCTTTTTTCTTTTTCTTTTTCTAAAGCCTCGTTCTCGTTCTTTTAGACATCATCCATTTTCTGATAATCTTTCTCTCACCTGTATTCATATTATTTGTCGCTTGGTTGTGGGTTCAGATGTTTGAGGTTCTGATAAATAATACATTACATCCAACTGAACAGCCAGATTTAATAACTCATTTGCTGTTATAATAACCTCCATTCTTTAGGGAAGGCTTTCCCTTAGACTTTAGAGCATAGCTGTGGGCAATTGACCGCAATAGTATTAGTGAAGTCAGGCACTCAGTTTGGGCAAAAAGACGTGATGCATGTTGACGTTCCAATTTATCCAAATGATGAGTTCAGTGGAGTTGAGATTAGGGTTTGGGCCTCTTAGTTCCAGTAAAGGGAACATAATGATACAGCATATAAAGTCATCCTGTACAATTGTGTGATTCCAAGTTTGTGGCAACAGTTCAGGGAGAAAGAACATATGGATGTTAAAGTCAAAAGTGGCAGCTTGGTGAAGTTTGGGCTTTAACCATCAAACTTCTGATAAGTAACCCAAGGCCTACACAGACCCCAAATTCATCTCTACATCAATAGATAAGAGATATATTTTCTATCAATTATTTATTAGTGCCTTACTGTAGTGTAGTATATCATGTGTGACCAATATTTTATTGTAGGGTTCATGTATAAATCTTATTCTACTTAAGAAAAAAACTGTTTCTGCATTTTACAAGTCTATTTTAAAGAGTAATCTCTTTATAAATACAATAAAGGCAAAAAAGGAATTGTTTCCATAAACTGTGCAAAGCTGTAATAAAGAGTGGATCCCCAAAGTATTAAAACAAGTCAGAATATGGTAATATATTAGCAAATGGCAGAAATTGATTTTTTTTTGGCACAATGTCATTAAGAAATTATGTCCATTTTCCTCAAACATAAATTCTGTGGCCATATTTATTTAATGCGTGGTTTGGACAAAATTGAAAACCATTTTAAAATGAAAAAGCAGGATATTGATGACGGAAAAGTTATATCAACTTAAGACTTTTTTTGATTAAATCAAGAACAGCATCTGCTAAGCCAAGTGTAAAATATGTATATGTATACTGTATGCACCTGTAATTTTTTGCTTGCTAGCATAAACACTGGTTAGTTAGGTCAACCTGCCCTCTAAACCTATTTATATTGTCACCGACTCTTTTACAATAACACTTAAAGCTAAAGCCATGGCGCTGTTTTAACATTGTAGTATTTCAGCATGTATTTCACATATTTCACAATGTTGAAACGGTGCCACCGGCGTTCCTTTCAAATGTAAAATCAGTTTCTTCAGATGAATGATTTTGAATGCATGGAATATACAATATGTGAGGTAAATTAGCTAGGCATGCTAATTTACATTAAAAATGTAATTACAATTAGCTAGGGTAAATGAGTCACCTATATATAAATATAGATAAATATGTTTACACACATTGGCTACAGTATTTATTAGGGAAATCTAATTAATCTGTGTAATTCACTTGAATGAGTGATTAGGCAGTTTGTTAATGGAATATTCAATAATTCAGTAATTACTCCCTGCATTGTTTAGTTAATTATTTACAATGCAAATATTTTATTTAATAACCCATATTTTAATATGTTTATTTATTTGGTCAAGTTCAGTACATCTCTCTTTCAAAGCAGATCTGGTCCATAGGACATCTTTACCACTACATAAAACATTGAAACAGAACGGTACAGTTTTGTTCATGGAAGACACAAACACTTCAACCTTCGCAACAGAAAGCCACAGACTCTACACTAAAGTTACACAAAAGGACAAACTATATGAAATGTATTTGCAAGGGTATAGTCGTGGGCCCTTAATTATAATTCCATATATTAGTAACCGTACACATTCTGCATCACCAAAGCTGAGGTACAAAAGACATATAGTACATTTGAAAGATTCCACCACAGTGACAAGTGAAATAAAAATACTAATTTTAATGATTAATAATAGTTAATTACCGGCCTAAATCACCTTACTTTCCATGAATGCACAACTGGTATACTTTTAGTCCAGTACAGATCAAAACAGTCCACTGGTATACTTTTAGTCCAGTACAGATCAAAAAAGTCCACTGTCATGAAAATTACATAAAAATCAAATGCACTTACCTCAATCTTAGAGCAGGTTATCTTATAACTCATTTTTTGGCCCAAGGCAGCTTTACCCTAAAAGAGAGAAGACAAAGTGAAATATGATGGTTTATTAATTAGCAGTTAAATATGAAATCATATCTGTCAGGGAGAAAAAAAAACTAAATATGTAGAGTTTCATGGCGCAGGCGGGCCAGATACAGGGGTTGGTTGGTGGTTAAGGTGCTGGAATACTTCAGAAGGTTACGGATTTAAACCCCAGCTCCACTAATCTGCCTCTGTTGGGCCCTTGAGCAAAACCGTTAACCGGTCAACCCTCAACTGGCCAAACATGTAAGGAGATAAATATAAGTACCTCTGGATAAGGGTGTCCGCCAAATGCCGTAAATGTTGTTGAGTGATTATGAATTATAGAACACACAAATGTGTTCATTTCTAAATAATGTCCAATCAGCTGAATTTGCCACAGGTGGAGTCTACTCAAGTTCTAGAGACACTGGAAGATAATCAAAGAAACAGGATGCACCTCAGTTCAATTTGAAGTGCCTTAAGCCGGTTTTTACACTGTGCAATTCCAACAGTCTTTTACAATAATTACTCGTCACACAGTATTTCATAAAAGATCACGTAGCTCTTCAGCTTTAAAGCATGCACTTGTTTCACTCTGTCATGATAGTGAATAAACTAGACAAACAGAATGTTTGCATACTAATTAACTAGCTACATACCTGGAAGCTGAAATTTATCCACTCTTCTTTTAAATTCTCCATGGTTTTATTATTACATTTTGTCATTACCACTAGAGTATATATAGCTGTCCTGTGAGCTTTGGGAAATCATATGCTGTCCTCCTATTTGAGTCTTGCAGCTGCGGTATTATAACTTTTATTTCTATTAAAACTTCTTGACACTGCAAGAACATTGTCGTCAGCTAAATTTGGTCATTGTGGCACTAAATTGGCTGCTGGTGAGCAAAACCACCAATCTCAGCTCATGACCAAGGAGTATCCTTGGCAATGTGCATTTCTGCCTGTGAGAAATAAAATCAGATACAAATAGTACAGTGTAAAGCCAATCTAAATGATAAATTTAAGTGTTAATTTTTCAGAATTTTGCAAAAAAATTTAAAGATTGTTCTTGTGTGTAGCCTGGCGGGAAATCAATTTAAATCACATTACCTTAAATGTGTACAGTACTTGTGAAAATTTTTTTTAATAAATAAATAGGTCTAAATAATTTCCTAAGATTTTTCATAAAAACCTAGCCTTTGTATGTCATTAGAGACTAATATTACAAATATCATTTAAAATATTACATAACATTCTAAAAATAATAAAGCAAATCACACAAACTGATTTAACCACCCAGTGAATAGTAAGCTGCTTGCTTTCTTCTGCTGTGTCTTTAATGAGCAAATAATCTGCAACGTATTTGCTACTGTTAATTTATAGCCTCTTGTTTATCATTGGCAAATCTGCTTAAAAACTAAGCCAACTGATACAGATACCAAAATTAAGGAGCTAAAAACTCCAGGCTTCTTCATAAACCATATTTATAGCCATACCACATGGGAAGATTTTCATGCTGGAAAAACACCCTAAAGTTATGCTCATGTGCTTCGGCAGAGTAACCAGTGATTTGTAATTGGAGAATTTACTGTAACTACTTAAAGATAACATACATTAGAATTTGTAACTGTCACGAACATATAACTGACATATTACTACACAAAAAGGTCTTTTTATAATTATTGTACTACTAAATCCCAAAATTATACTAGGAGTATGTTTAGTAAGCTTTAGGAAATACATTTTTGTTCACAGAATATAAATGCTTCAGTAAACTTTGGATGGCCTAAAAAACAGTTGTCCAGTCTCATTAGCAGAGGGCTGATGTGGCTGCAGAACCTGACTGAACATATTTAATCAATTAGTCTCGGTCTTCAAAAAGCTGATGAGCTGTACTGTGGCTTCTGCTTGGATGGAATAAAAACCCTACAGCCACAATGGATAAATGGATAAATTTGGACACCCCTTGCCCAGAATTATCTTTCAGAGCTGTAAGTGGCTCTTTATACCTTTGGCCCTGCACACTAATGTGTGTTTCCCACTCTTACACATCTGATACAGCTCATCTGCTCAATTACACACCTGGGTGTTGTCAATTGTGTTAGAGTAGGGGTTGCAAAAGTATTTCAAATCGTAGCTCAGATTGGTTAAAATTTTCCAACAAAGGAGCCGCACAAACACATCCAATAGCTAATCATTAATAATGTTCGCTTTATTCATTTTTAAAGGTTTCCTCATATTTCAGTTACTGTATAGTTCAGTGACTAACTACAACAGACAATATGTATTGCTAATATTTTGTAGTAATGTACCATCATACTAATAAAAGCAATGCAAATAAATTGATAGAACTTCTTGTACATATTGGTTACAAACATATATGTTGGTCTGTCCATAACTGTCCAGTGTACTGGTCATGCTTTATACAATGATTGATTTGGTAGTGCTTCTAATATTACATTCTTTAAGCACAGCCACTTGCTGGGAGCAAATTAAGGAAATGAGTTTCTACTTTATTTCCCAAAAGAAACATACAGTTGTCCATTCCTCCTGCCTCACAGTGCACCTTCCACTTTATTGACAGACATTTTTTTCAAAGATTTGCACAAAGCTAAACTGCAAATGCACACTGAAATGATGCCAAATAATGGCAAGACATGACCTGTAACAGACAAATTACTCACTATATCTAGATGTCAATAAAAGCTAAAAAGTGACAACAAATAGATCAATCAGAAACTGTAAATGGTTTGCGCAAACATAAATACCAACTATACTATATGTGTAAAATGTCAATTTTATCTAATTATGTCCTCATTATGGCATAATTGGTGATCTTTAATAAAGCGATAGTAAAACAGGCTTATGCAAATTTAATGCCTGGCTTTTACGGATATTAATTTGAGCACACAATCGGTGGTGAAGATGCAACTTAATGCAGATCTATTTGCATTGCCCCATATATGACACATCTTTAGCTAGAAATTCCCTAAAGTACATATTGATTAAGGCAAACACGCAAAACAAACAACACATGCTATTTTGGTCACACTGGAGACACCGTCTTCTGTGAAACCTATTACTGAATCAGCTTTCTGGATGACTTCAAGCTTGCATGTCTTTTTATACACAATCCTTTGTAAAATCTGGGCCTGCAAGTGTAACTAGGCTTAGAAATGTTTCAGCAACACCTCCATATTAAAGCCTATGGCAACAAATTAGGGTGGCCCAAGGTTATAAAAATATATACTATACTTATTTAGACTCCCCACATCCTGTCAGGTTAATCCATTTTCATTCTCAATTAAATGCATTAAAAATGTAATTATATTTGATGGTGTTTGTTTGCTCTATTGCTGTGATACGTGAGCTATGTGCTCAGTGGTCAAAAAGCTGGTCTCTTTGCTAAAATGGTGATAAGTTGAAACAATTAAATGCACTGGGAGACAAAAGTAATAAGTTTTTAATTGTGTTTAATTATACAAACAACATTAAATGCGACAAGATTACAGATGGTGATTGTACTTGCCTGCACAAAGCGGTTCCCAGCACAACCAGTGACCGCAGCCTGACATAAGGCCGGTGAATTCTGTGAAATAAGACCCTGACCTTCATCATGTCCCAGTGGTACTATCAAAAGCCTTTGGGCCAATAGCCTGAAGCATGGATGGAGTAAAGAAAGATGAGAGACATAAACAGAAGCTAGAAGTCAGGAGAAGCAAGAAGTCTACCGACTGTCAGAAAGCACTACTGTAAGTGAGCAGAGGGCTTATGGGACCAGAGCTGAGTGACATATGAGGCATTATTTATAGCCAACAGATCAGGCAGAACTGATATTAATATACTGGCATAACTTAGAAACCTGAATGCGTGTCTAGACTTTGACTGAGTCATGAAAATCAGCATCCAATTACACAATGAACAAAACAATAAAAGCCAATTTAGGTCTTTAATCTGGCCATGCATATATTATCATTATACATATTTTTTTATTGGCTAATATAAAAATATGTAGATTTTTAGAATGAACTACCACAAAAAAGTGTGGGTCGTTATAAGTCATCTGAATATTTAGGGTTTCCGAGTTATTAGTATTGCAAAGGTTAGAACACCGTCAATTAACAAATATGTTGTGACTTCTTGCAGCAAAAACTAGGGGTATAATGGTATGAAAAATTACTGTTAATATATTTTCTGGGGGAAAAAATATTATTTATTATGAGTTTAACTCGTAAACAGGTAATCTTCTAAACAATGGCAAACTGGACAAAAAGGCACTTACCTTTCTGTCTTAGAAAAAAAAAGAAATGTCTAGGTAGAGTATGTACAGTAGATGCACATACTGTACTGTATGTTGTACAAGAATAGTAACATCATTATTTACAGCATGAAGTGCAAACATTTTTTAACTAAATGATATTTAAAGGATATTTTAAAATCAGTATTTGCACTACTGTATATGCAAATAATAAATAAAGCTTTGTCATATTTCTAAGAAGGTTTTCAAATCAGACCTTTCAATACAGTCAAACAGGAAACACCATTGTAGGCTTGGATTTTTTTTTCTTTCTTCCTTTCCAGGTCAACAAATTTTATATATATATTTGTGCTGAAATCTGTTGGATTTTTCCTGAAAATGTCCTGAATCACCACGCTATTTCCCATTTCATATTTATATCAAGTTGTGTATATGCATCCTGCCAATATATTAATATTAGGCAACAATACTACTTAAAATAAGAATTATTTAAAACATGTGAACAGCAATAAGCATGATTATTTATTTCACTGTTTAATATTAAACCTCAGTAATATATTTTTAAATTATGCTTATGTTAAAAAGTGAAGTATGTTTTCAAGTGAAGTACAGAACTTGCTTTTGTTTGACACTGAATGTATTTATACAGTCATTTCTGTCTATTCTTTTTGACTTAATATCTTCTGCAAAGTTCACATGATTTGTTGAAAGGTAAATACTCTGTCCATTTGATGTTACCTTTGGAAGGCTGACAAACTGCTCTATATCTCTAAATGCAGACATAAAGAAATGTATTGTTGTCTGGAA
>JAQMYG010000020.1:8888736-8911402 GCA_030014215.1 Clariallabes teugelsi
CATAATGACATATGGTGTATACAGTATTGTGCTTTTTGACCTGCTCCTGGACTTGTTAATGAAAATGCAAGTTTTTTAAGCTGAAAATGTATGTTTATTAAGTAAAAAGAAATTTATGTTTGCACATGCACTTCCTTTCGCACTTTTACTTACTCAAAATATTCTTCTGCTTGTCTACATTCACACTCTTTCAGTCGGTCTGTATATGAAGTTGTATTAGGCCAGAGCGTTTAAATGCTCTAGCACGGGACGTTTTCGCCTCTCATGGTTTCCATGTATGAATTGGGGTTGTGTACCTAGCTCAACAGGAGATGGATGCACCAAAATCGACTCGCACGAACACGTTTCCACGTGCACACGCATGTCCACGCGCACACGCATAATGAAGAGCATTTAAAGGAAGTCCCCTGGTTATAGTAGCTTGCTTATTGAACGTGCATGCTATTGGGCTTGTTTACTGCGAGCGTAACCCGAGCCCGAGCCCCCATGTTCCTCTCCTGCAGCTGTGGTGGAGTGGAGTTACTGACTGCATTACAGCTCCAACCTCTGTCTGCTTTTAAACGCAGCCCAGCCCAGCAGGTCCTTCGAGCGTCCAAGGTTTCCCACAGATCTGAGCACGTATATGTGTGTGTGTGTGTGTGTGTCTGTGTGTTTCTCTGGCAGCTTTGCAGGACGCTGGAGCGGCTCTCTCTGCCTCCGGGGTGGTCCACTGACTAGACAAGACTCTCATTTTATGCCCGTGTGCGTCTGTGTTTGTGTGCGCGACTAAATGACTGACTGAGTGACTGACTGACACACTGTGGGATTTATTTTGGCCCGGCAACTGAGATTTATCCTGACATTCTGTATTGGGGTGGAAGAAAAGACAGGAGAGTGAAACGGAGAAGGAGAGAAGGAGAAAATAAGTTAAAGATACGCAAAATAGGGGGAAAAGGATGTCGGATATGATGTTTATTGAAAGTGAATTGAGACTGTATAAATAGTAGCGTGTGTGTATGTGTGGTGTTTTGCAGGCTCTAACTTTGTGACACGGAAAATCAGCCGTTCAGTGGCAAAGATCCACCTCGGCCAATTAGAGTGCTTCAGTCTGGGTAATCTGGACTCTAAGAGAGACTGGGGCCACGCCAAAGACTTTGTGGAGGTACACACACACACACACACACACACACACACACACACACACAGTTTAACTTTCTGTTCGTCTTACAGCAACATGTTCGAATACACATATTCATACTCTTACATACAAGCTTTTTTTTTTGGTAATCTTTAAAAAAAAATCTCACTTTTTCTGTTGGATGAGTAACAATATATATCAGTTAAGTAGACAGTAAACATTTAAACATACTGCATTTTATAATTTAAAACGAGTTCCAACACCCCAAAATCAGTTAATCTATTTAGTTATTTATAAATCTTTTTAACAATACACATGGTCACAAATCTTGTTTACAGATGATTATTTTTGAATGGAGCTTTAGTTCCTTAATGAGAAGGCCAAAGGCCTTGCGATAAACCAAACTAAAAATGCAACAGCCTTCGAAGGAATCTGTATCATTACAGAAACGCAAAGACAAAGATTTAAACCGTTATTCTGAGTAAAGCCGTGTTCGATTTCCAAATTTGCTCCTGTAACTTTACCCCGAGCTATGACGATCATGTGGCCAACATCAAAGCCTATACCCAGCAGATTAACACTGTGCAAACAAGCTCTACAAATCATTACACACTCACTTTCAGCTGTCTCGAACACATTTATCCATCACACACTGGTTTTTCTTGACATGGACAAACTACATACTGTACAAAATGCATTAAACAGCGAAGCCTGAATTGTGCTCCTCCTCAAACACATAATATACAGTCGAAGATCCCAATTTTACTTAAATATACAGTACAAGTCCAAACTTTGGGCACACATTGTAATTCAGCGGGGTTTTTTTTACATTTTTTTTTTTTACATTTTTTTTTTACAAGTGATTTATTTTCTACATTCTAGAACAATACTGGATTTTTTTTTTTTAACTATGAAATAACGCACATGACATTAGATTATTAAGTAAATATTTTAAGACATGAAGGCCAGTTGTTCTGGAATAGTTCAAGAACAGTATTGTTGCACCATGATGAAACTGTCGCTTATGAAGACCATCCCAGGAAAGCAAGACCAAAACTTACCTCTGCAGCAGACACATCTCAATATCAACTGTGCAAAGATAGCATATTAGGGACGCCTTCAGTATTGCTTTACAATGCAGACAAAAAGGAAAATCAGGAAACATCATAGAATTAAAACGACTGGTAGTCTAAAATTTTGTCTCATTTCCATCCAAGATTCAGTATTACAGTAAAATGTTTATATGTAACATATTATGGACAACATTTCAGGCAAAAAAAAAAAAGAGTCTCCAGAATTGTCTTTTTAGCTAATTTATACACTAAACTGAATAAAATGTACCTGAGACTATTTTTTAAATACTCACTCACTAAATACTCACTTTTTAGTTTAGTTAAGTTACTGTTCACTACTTGTTATAGAAAGTTTATAGAAATTAAATAGTGTTTTAAGACCATGATTTTCCCAAAATAGAATTTATTTTCATGTCTCTAAAACTTTTGTGTTCTATATACACTACATTTCACTACAGGTTCTATTAAACATCATGTACAAACAGGTTTTTTTTTTTAAGCAATTGTGTAGGGAATTAGGTCAACTAAAGGCTGTATGTGCTTTCAGTTTTGTTTTTTAACCTTATTAAACAAAACAACATTGTAGAATTCACAGGAATTATTATTATTATTATAACTATCAATACAAGTCTTATTGAACCACCCCTAATTTCTTCATCTTTTTGCTTCCAAAGAGCCAGGCGTTCTTGTATTTTTTATTTTTTTTTTAACATCATCTTGAGAATAATTTTTCAGACTTTCTTTCATTTTTCGGTCTAGTTCCTGTACCTGACCAGTTTTCGAGGATTGTATTTTTTATTTGTTAAGCCACACAGTGACCTACGTATGAATCATTCAATAATTAAAAAAACAGGTATCGTAAGGCATTGAACCAGTGAGAAACAGGTGCAGATGATGACAGATGATCAGGCCGGTGATTAGTAAACTGGTGATGCTGAATGCTGAGTGGTCGAGAAGGGAAATGAGGTTGCTACATAATCAACCAGTTTTTAAATTATATCTTTAGGCCCTGTGTAGACTGTTACTAGAAAACCTTTGTTCCCATTTCTTTGCTTAAATTTAATTTAATTTATGAATAAAATTAGAGGTGGCTCAAGATTTTTCCATAGTACTGTATGTATTTTTATTTACATACATATTACTTTGTATTTAACAATATTGTCTCATATTTCCTTATCACACCTTAAATATATGTACATGTATACAGTATGTATCGTTGCACTCCTAATATAATGCTTGTTTTAGAAACTTTATTTTAAATGCAATTAAATGTACAGAGATTGTTCTTTTCTCTCAAAAGTTTTATTATTATTATTTTTTTTTTATCTGGATAAACAGTTTATCACTCCGTAGTTTATTCATACATCTTCAGTAAGCGCTTTATCCTGATAAAGGATCCGGAGTCGATCCCAGTATAACAGTGAGTATGTAGCAGGCTTACCCTCTGGATAGGACACGAGAGCACCATGCACACACAAACAAACATTCATATACTCCGTCTCAGCTGTATTGGATTTCAGACAGTTTTTCAGAGGTGGAATGAAACCAGATGGTCCAGAGGAAACTCACACAGATACGCGGAGAACATGTGAAGCAGGCAGCTCGACTCTGGAGCTGTGAGGTGGCAGGAATGCCTGCTACTCATTCATAAACCCGAGAGCATGGTTGTCTGTTCGAGGCGATTCGGATGATCTCGTGCTAATTTTGTTTATAGCGTTCATTTACTGATGAAATGGCCGTGATGTCAAACACAGGCTCATTGCGGCATTCTCCACGCTTGATATAATGTTAAACCATGCTAATTTTCTCATCTGGGTTTTGCTACATTTTCTTTTTTCTCTTTCGTGCAGAGTGGTTTCACTCCATGTCAAATTGAATGTGAGAGCTCTGGGCTTCAGCACCGTGTGTGTGTGTGTGTGTGTGGGGAGCCTTTAAAGAAAATGGAGGTGTTTTGTACTAGTGACTCTGTGTGAGATCTGCGAAGTCCTCTGAGTCACACAGTTCTAAAATAGCAGCTGTGGAAAGTGCAGCTTTATTGTCAAAGTAACAATAATTGTGTATGTGGGAGTGAAGAGTGTGTGCACATTGTGAAAATGAAAGAAAGCAGAGAGTGCATTTCAGTTTGGGGGAAAGAGGTGTGTGGGTATTAAAGAGAGAGAGCAGTTTGGGCACAAGTGTATGTATAGTTTTGATCGGTGTGTGTGTATATAAATTTCTGTTAAATTTCAAGCACTTTAGAGAGACACCTGACTCGGAAATAAAGTTAAGAGACACATTTTCTGTGTGGTAGCATGAGCCTCTTAGCATCTTTTCTTAATGCTGCAGCTCTTGCAGTGAAGCGACATCCATGACATGTTGTACTGTTGTTAGTGGAGTTGGTGAAATCATAAAACGCCATCAGGAGAACACGAACATTAGCCTGGAACTGTAGATGTCACAGTGGAATTGTTGGATAGAGTAAACGTTCCAGGGTTAAATAGTGCCGCAGAGAAACTTGAATGATGCTGCCACATTGATACGAATGTTCTTTTTCCCCCCACTTTTTCAAGCTGAGGTCTATAAGCGAAGGAAGCCATACAAAAACCCTGATTAAACCATGAACAGGGATCCCGAAAGTGTCATTTAACTATTAACTGCAGAAGTCTCAAATATAAATGGCTTTTAAAATACTACATGTTGCATGCAGACTCCTATCCATCCATCCATCCATCTATCTATCCATATATCTCTTAGACACGCAGAATCATTGGCTTTGTGTGCATCTGTTGTGGTTCCTTGAAGAAGTGTGCATGTAACTTCGATGGAGTTTGATGTTTTTAAAGGGTGGAGAGGTTAGCGTTGAGGGTTTGGGGGTTTAGAATCCAGTGGCCAACATCCAACAGGGGAAATAAACACAGCTGCAAGCTGAGACCACCTTATGGTGTGTGTGTGTGTGCGTGTGTGTGCGTGTGTGTGTGAGCAAGAGAGAGGCAGGAAAAAGAGCAGGTTTTTGCCACCATGAGAGGACAAAGCATCCCATTTACGATAAGAGCATTCAGTGGTGACTTTCTGGGAACATCTGGCAGGTCTTTCTTCTGAAAAGTGCTCCAACGTTTTATTTTTATTTTTCCCCCCCTTGACAAGCGAAAAAGAGCCAAAAGACTTATTTTCTGATGCCATGGTTTAGGTGTGGCCATGGTGATTTGGCTTCAGTAATATCCAAACGAGTGAGAGTGTCCTAAAAAAAGATAGCGCTCCACATCTGTGTGTCTTGTCCTCTCATTTTTGGAGTTCTTTTAGCACACTTTAGCCTTACTAAGGAGAAACACGTGTATATACACTGCTAAGTTGTTCCATGGGGGATGATTTACTTGCGTGCTTTGTGTCCACTTGTCCACCTTAGTGGGAAAAGTCTCTATAAATTAAGACACATTTATTCTGATGGATCAACTTTATTCCTAGATAAAATGTTTAAATAAAATCATAGGAGGGAGTGGGCTCTTCCAGGATGGCTCCGCCTCATCCACATGGCACGAGTCCTCCCTGAACACTTTGATGAGGATGAAAATACTTCATTTTATTTATATGCTATGATTGGTAGACCTCAACCCAGTTAAACACCTGCGGGAGATTTCGGAGCGATGCGTAAGATCGCTTCATCCACGTCATCAGAACACCAGCAGTGGAAATACCTTTAGTGCTCACAGTTCCAGACACATGTGGAGTCTCTGCTGTTTATGGTGCTCTGCAGCTGTTGATGCTAGAACACCTTAATTGTTTACAGTGTTGTCTTTTCCCTGAAACCCTCGTCACCATTCACACTAGATAAAATTGAGGTTTACTTTTGATTCAGCAAGATATTTTGTCCACAACAACGTTAAAACTTTTTCCAAGTGCTCCATAGATTTTGTGTAATTTATCGATGCATGCCCGTAGTCTTATTTTAACCGGTCCTTACTTTAAACCAAGGCTCAAACAGGACATTTATTCTTTTGCAGTAAAATAAAAAAAAAATTTATTTTTTATAATGAGTGTTTTGCCTGGAAGGTCATACTAAATCCAGTGTTACAAGGCCCCGATTATTCGAATGGAAAGGTGTGTCGAGGCCGCTGCCATGTCTGCATGTTGGAGATTGAGATGGCTGTCCACATCCAGCTTGTCTGGTTGGGTTCGGATATCATTCGCTAAAAACGTATTAGACTTTCTCCCATTCCAAGGATTTTGGCCTGCGATCCCAACTACATTATTTTTTTTCTCCCCCCAATACTCTGGTTTTCCTGCCTGCTTTTATTACTTTATGCATATTTTGTACCTGGCACGCTGGAGTCACTCGAGTTGTTTGGCGCTGTCTGCTGCTTTACAGCACGTGTGAGAGAGCGAGCGAGTGCAAGTGAGGTGAAGCAGCCGTGGCGCTCTGGTTCAGGTCGGGATTTCAGACAAAATGTAATCTGATTTGGATTGGAGATTTAGCTCAGTGGTTCTAGTCCGACTAGTCCGGACTGAATGTTCTTGCGGCTGTAGTCGGGTTACGGTTAATGTTTCAGGCTTGATTGACACTTGAAGGTACAGTATAAGGCTTCACGTAAAAAAAATTTTTTTTTTTTTTATTGATATGGTTTTCACATTGTGCAGGATAAATGTATATTACTTCAAGCCTTTGCATCGGGAGTTTTTAAACTATTCCGTAGCCAGGGGCTCCTTTAACTGTGAAATAAATTCCATACAACCCAATGGCACAGATTCCAACTATTAAAATATTTTACTTCTTAGTTCGATGAGTACAATTCTATTTGGGCTAGTTATTAGATTTATAGACGTATTAGACTATACCATACTGACAGCACTTAATGTCAAAGCTGGACATGTTTCAGCCATGGATCAGTCAAACAGGTTAAGATATGCTTCACTGAATCCTCTCTCATTCTCTGTATAGCTTTCCCCATTCAGGGTTGGAGAGGGGGGGTTGGAGTGGGGCACACGAGGCATAAGGCGGGGTTCACCCTGTGCCAATCCACACAAGCACACATAGTCACACACTACAGGCAATTAGTAGTCACACACTACACACCAGTTAGCTTACTCGTCATGTCTTTGGGAGGAAACCGGAGTTCCCAGAGGAAACCCACCACGCACAGGGAGAACATGAAAACTCCATGCACACAGACACGAGGTGAGAATCGAACCCTTGACCCTGGAGGTGTGAGGCCATAGTGCTACGCCAGCATGCCACCTGGTTCACTTTTTATTCTTTTAGTTCACTTTTTTGGAGTTTTTAATGCATATCCAACATAAGCAAAATTAGGCTTCTGCTTATAACAGATATAAAAGGAGAGAATATGTTACAACACTGTGTGGTTAAGACGTACATTACGGAGTTGGGAGCGTTGGGAGCTGAGTGTGGAGCTCACAACACAGATGCTCTCGGACTATCAAGGTTGCATCCCGATAAATCCATCATATGATGAAAATGTATTTAACGCTGAGCATGTAACCTGCTGAAGCACACAGCTACCTTAAACATGCTTAGAACACTCGCATTAGCTCGCAAGGTCAAAATCACCTAACACAAATAAAATATTTAAAATCTCTGGCGACACAGTAACCTGTACAGGTATCGGTCGATTACTCTTGCGATTGCTTGGTTGACTCGTAGATGCGACTCTCTGGTGCCACCTCGAATCACGATACTGTATCGCACTGCATAGAGAAGAAACCCGGGAAAGGATCAAAATTCGAGGTACAGTTTCTGCTGACCGTGTATCGCTTTTACAACATCGTAAAGTCGAAAAATCTGTAGTTTAAGTCACCAATAAAAAAATTATAGATTTGGCCAGTTACTTTAGTGCTCCGGTGTAGGGATTATATAAACCAGAAAGTTTTGAACTTATGGAGATGCATGCTTTGTGCATTTACATGTACATATTTTTACAAAACTGCAGGATTTTTGTTAAAAACCTAAAGAGCCATATGCTTTCTCTTTGGCTAATGAGCCGAGCGGTACGTGTAGCGGATAGTCCTCACAAAGATAGTAAGGCAAACACACTGTGTGTGTGTGTGTGTGTGTGTGTGTGTGTGTGTGTGTGTGTGTGTGTGTGTGTGTGGCAGCTGCTGTCCCTGCGATTGACATGTTCAAGTACATTCCCGCTGCGCTGAGGATGAAAGCACATGCTCTTATGTCTTGCATTCTGTTTTTCTCTCCTCTCTTCACATGCCCTTTGTAACCAGAATCTCCAACTTTCCGAGTCTCACACTGAGAGGGAGCGGCAGAAGAAAGATCAGAGGAGCAGGGGAAAAAAAAATTTTTTTAGCGGTGATAGAACCAGTCCAAGATGGAGCAGAAGATAAATGGATTGAAGTTTGGCTCTTTCTGTAATATTCTGAAACTCGTGAAAAGTGTGGAACCTGGTTCACCTCGTAGACGCCTTTTATTGTTCGGCCGCCGTGTATACAGGATATTTCTCTATTGTATCTTCACGTTATATTTCTTCTGCTATGTCAGCAAGCTACGGCTTTTCACTGCAGATACGGCGTACACTCCCTGTCTCGCTTACACACACACACGTTCATCCGCTCTCACTTCATCACTCAATGTAGCCGCATAGTTTAAAGACAACCTCTGTGTGTTCTGTGCTATAGGGTTTGTCTTTTATAAAACTAAGGCAGTGTAAACCTGTCTCGCTCTGTATCTGTTTATTGTGGCTGGTACACACTGCGTTGTCATTCCAAAATCAGGGCTAACTATCATTCCAGTTGGAATGAATACAGAGTACCAGCACGGTTTCTTTCTTACTAGTTCTTTTACAAAGTGACTAAGATGCTGTTTTTTTATTACATCCAGTAAAAACGATCGTAAATAAGAATAGCTAGGAGAATCTGTGTAACTTGCTGACTAATACACCTTATAAATCATACAGATCACTGGGTGGAGGTTTGAGTCGAGAAGTCATGTGGCTGTGCAAGCCGAGAGCTTTTAAATATGTCGCTTTTAAATATGTTACAATGGGTGTTTTTGTGATCTTGGGCAAAGGATCAATTTAAACCAATCAGCCATAACCATCAAATAACTTGTCCAATATTGTGTAGGTCCCACTTGTGTCATTTAAAACAACAAAACATCTTTGAATAGTCAAGGCATGGACTCCACCAGCCCTCTAGAGGTGTACTGTTTCTGGCACCAAGGTGTTGGCAGCAGCTCCTTTACGTTGTGTAAGTTTCAAGGTTGCGCATTAATGGATCAGACTTCATAGTCCAGCACATACTGCAGATAGACATTTGGCCAGATCAACAACCTTCAACTCTGTCATGTACCTTAGACCATCAGGGAAGGCATTTGGTCTGTAATAACTGTAAGACCAATTTGAAATTTTAATTTGTCAAAGAAGCATCCACATGAATGCCAGGGTCCAAGGTTAATCAGCAGAACATTGTCCATCATACTGCCTTCTTCCCATACCGCTCAGGTAAATCAGGCACATGCACTCGAGCCATCCACTTGATGGTAGAAAAAATCGTCTTCCATTACTGTGTGCTCTAGCTCTGACGTTCATGTGCCCATTGTAGGAGGTTTCAGCAGTGGACAGGGGTCAGCATGGGTACTCTGATGAATCTGTGGCTATGCAGCCCCATACACAGCAAGCCGCGATGCTCTCTACTGTATATTCTGACACCAATCATAGCCAGAAATAACTTTTTCAGCAAACCATGTTACTTGCTCAAATAAGCTAGCCTTTACTTCTCATGCTGATTAATGAACCTTGGGTGACCATGCCTCTCTAACCAGTTCACTGGTGGTCCTTTCCTGGAATACTTTTGGTAGGTGCTAACCACTGAATACCAGGAACACCCCAAAAGACCCGCTGATTCGGAGATTCTCAAACCCAGCTTTTTAGACATCACAAAGTGGCCCTTGTTGGAGTCTTTTCAGATGCTTTGGCTTGCCCATTTTTCCTGCTTCTAGCACATCAACTTCCAGAACTGACTGTTTACTTGCTTGCCTATTACAGTATATCGTATCCCTTTATAAGTGTCAATATAAGGAGATAATCAATGTTATTCACTTTACCTGTCAGTGCTTTTATTGTTATGCCTAATCAGGATATATTTAATGCATTAAGCAATGTACAGTAAATGTGATTTTTTTTAAAAATTATAATTATGATGAGCAGTAACGTAAAGACAAACAAGACATTTTGACTCAAAATAGAAAAAGTCATATGTGAAAAAAGGGGGTGACTCTTAGTGGATGGGAATGTGGGTGCCCTCCATATTAATGTTAGTAAGTTTTTTTCACAGATTTGTTTGGGCAAGTTCAGAATGCTGTATAACTGGCTAACTAACATAGGATGGGATAGGATGGGATATGGAAGAAAACCGGAACAAAGCGTCATTATTGTAGAATATCCAGGAAACTATATGAGACACGATATGCGTGGGAGATCGACGTACAGTCGACTGATCAGATAGAAAGCTGCCACGCTTCTGATCGGGACCAGTTTGTAAATTTTGGAGCCATCTGCTGCCTGCAGGACAAATTGAAATAATAGCGAAAATATTCACCCTGACTCTATCCTCTTTGTAGAGAGTATGTTTGTCTTCTGAGTTCCCTTTTAGGGAAGAGCGAGACAGTACTGGCCAGCTCTGATTCAGTCATGGGCGGAGCTAATTTTCAGGACGTAACTGTTTAAACAGAAGCCTGGAGTGGATGGGGAAGAAAAAAAAAAATCATCCAGATGCTTGGCAACATTGTAGATCAGTTTTTTTTTTTGTAAAAGATCAAAGAATTTAGAGGATGTAATTATTACAGGTTTAGAAACATTTGAATCCTTACAAAGCGCACTGTTAAAGTCGGCGTGTATTTGTTTGTTTTTTTCCCGCCTTCTGGCTTCAGTTACTACTTTCCCTGAGATCCAAGGTGAACCTGTAGCGTACTCTTTCTGGCCCTGCTGCACACGTTTCCTGCTATCGATCGAACGTTAATGCTGTTTACCGCTCGCTCGCTTTCATGTTGTGAACAGGCTCATTTGAACATGACTCAGTGGTTTGGTTTGGTTTGGTTTGAATTAGGCATGGGAGAAGCACTAGACCTGCTCAGTGGAGAGCCTGGGAGATGCTTTCCATCCTGACAGTAAATCCTCTGTGGAAGTTGTTTTTGAGTCCTGGAGGGAATATGAGCCTGGTGCGTATTTTCCTCCCAGACGGCGTCCCTGAAAACAACCAGAAAACAAACCTCAGCACCTCGGGCCAGCAGGACAGGTGTGTGTGTGTGTGTGTGTGTGTCTATGGGCGTGTATGCGTTTAAACACATTTCTGTGCGCAGTCGAGTTTTTACTTTTTCCTCTGAAAAAGGCCCTGTTTGTCCATTGAAGGCCAAGAGGAAGTCCAGAAGGCTTCTGGCATGTGTGTGTGTACGCTTACGGGAAATGAAATATCCCACATCAATCATGTTTTTCCACTCATAAATAATTTATACTCTTTCTTTTTCTCATGTTGACTCTCCCTCTTTTTCTTTTTCTTTCTCTCCACCATCCTGCTGATCCAGGTCCGGGTCCTACACCAGTTCCACCTGCTTTCATTATTTTATTTATTTATTATTTTTTTTACATCATTTCTAAATTACTAATGAGAGGACCCGGACAAGAGGACCCGGACTAGACGACACAAAACACATCTCAAGAGGAGAGTTTTATGACGTGGTGGTGTTCCAGTTAAAACATCTCACACACACATGCACACACTCTTTTCACACAGACAGAAGGCCAGAGAGTTTTGCCAAAGTTCCCAGCCCAGAGTGGAGTGGCCGGGCAACACAGGCTCGCCGAACGGGAAAGGAAGAAAGGGTCGCGTGGGCGTGTGTCGGAGGGGGAGCGGTCGGTCGTCTGCCAAGCAGCCTCTGTATGAAGGGAACAGTACGGCACTGTAGCCAGATCAGATTGGAAACGCTGAGAATATAGCAGTGTGTGTCAGGGGTGTTGTACTCTTAACCTCAGTGTGAGCTAAAAGGGTGTGCGGCCTCGTGTTTTTTTTCTTTTTTCTTTTCCCTTTCCACTCGAGACAGTTGAGCATTGACTATTGTCTTTATGAAGCAGGTCCATGACTGATTGGTTATAACAGGCAATAAAAACAGTTTTCTCTTTGTGTAAGAGTGTGTGTGTGTGTGTGTGTGTGTGTGTGTGTGTGTGTGTGTGTGTGTGTGTGTGTGTGTGTGTGTGTCAGAGAGGGAGAAAGAGATTTTTGAGATTGAATGTAATACAGTACTGTGTACATCGGGGCCATATGAGACTTTTTTTTTTTTAAGTGTTATATTCAGGAAAAAAGACATTCAAGTCTAACTTTTTTAATACAATATGTAACATATAATACTGTACTTTCTACTTTTATACACACGATTATTACGCTTTGGCCAAATATATTTTTTGTCCCTGTAGCTGAGTCACAGGTTGAGTAAACTGGTTCACCAAATATGTTCTATAATGTCAATATGGTTATATGCTATATGGCCAAAAGGATGTTTACACTCGACCATAATTCGAGGCACGTTCAAGTGAAACCGGGACTTTTGATTGCGCCAAATAACAACATAGTTATGAGTGTAAAAATTGTTTATTTCTTTATATAATCTCTGCTACACTAATTCACTAATCACAATGCTCCACTAGTGCTCGGATACCATCAAGGCTAAATGTTTTCTCAATACGCCAGAACCACTGAATGGCCCAGAGTGAGGTGAGGACTGTTCAGTCGATGTGGCAATAGCTCCCAGCCGGCTTCCTGTAATGTACAAGTTCCCACAGAGGGATGGGAAAAGAGATGTCAACAAGTCCCGGTTTGACTTGAACATCCTTCATACTTCTCTGTGCTCACCGAACGTCCCGCTCCAGATTTAGTCCCCCATCTTTGCTCTTAGAAGAACCTCCATGCTATAAGGAAGGCTTTCTCCTGGATGAACCTGTGGGTCAGAGAGCTCTTGAGACGTGCACAGAGCTGTTGTGTTAAATCATCCGGTGCCTCTTGCCTTCTAGTCAACAACAAAGCATGAGTAACTACACCGTGTGCATGTGTTTGTGTGTGACATGATGTGGGCAGTGTCATCTCTGTCTATTTGTCTGTCATTATGCCCAGCTGAACAGCACAGGATAGTTTCGGTAATGACTACAGGCAAAAGGCCTCTGTGAGAATGTGTGTGAGAGTGTGATATACAGAGAAGGTGTTAAGTGACTTGATGAGTTTTCTGTCATTCTCTTCTATTGCACATAATAATGCATCACACACAATTACCTGACATGTTTTCACAAAAGGTTCTTGGGACCGTGTCCTCCAGCCTTATCACTCAGCATCTTCTTGTGCTCTCTCTCTCTCTCTCTCTCTCTCTCTCTCTCTCTGTCTCTCTCTCTTGATGTTTGTGTATGAATTTGTGTATCTGTGTATTAAAGTTGTCGAATTCCTTTAGAACGTGATCTGGAGTTTAATTTTAGGCTCCAATTCTGCTGAGTAGCAATAGGCGAAGTACATCTCTCTCTGCCTCAAAATCATGTTTAATGCTGTTTGTCCAGATTACACTGCATGGCCAGAAATAATCTGTAGCTTTGATTACAGCACACAACGTAGTGGCCGGTTTCTATGTGAAAATGATTCCTCATGCTCCTAGAGCCCACACTTTCACAATTTCAATTCAATTAAATTTTATTTGTATAGCGCTCTTTTAACAATTGACATTGTCGCAAAGCAGCTTTACACAATCAAAAGAATTATTTAAGTTTGTATGAGATGTGAACGTGTATGAATCAAAATGATAAGACTGTCCCTGATGAGCAAGCTGAGGACGACGGCGACAATGGCAAGGAAAAACTCCCTGAGTAATAGAAAGAAACCTTGAGAGGAGCCAGACTCAATCGGGAACCTATCCTCATTTGGGTGAGATGGATAGCAGGGATTGAGCTGCATCATACTGTGTGAGACTGGACGTTCAGTATAACAGGAGATGTGTTTAAGTTAAAATTGAGTCCAGTTCGTTATTGGAGGCTCAGGAAACTCCAGTCCTAAACTATTGAGCGACTGAAGTCACAAGTCCTCAGAGAACAGCTGTCTGCATCAGCCTGATGGACAGGACCGTCTTCGTGGAAAAGTGGAACCGTGCAACAAGAAGCATGACACCAGGACGAGTCGGACAGCTCCAGGGGGCAGAGGGGGGTCTCGAGTCCCCCAGATCTGCTCCTTTACCAAAGGCAAATCTATTTACAAAAATCCTTGGCTAAATAAATAGGTTTTTAGCCTAGAGACTGTGTCTGAGTCCCGAACATTAATTGGAAGGCTATTCCATAACTTTGGGGCTTTGTAAGAAAAATCTGTGCCCCCTGCTGTAGTTTTCATAATACGCGGTACTGACAAGCAGCCTGCATCCTTTGATCGAAATAAGACACAAGCAGTTCACTCAGATACTGCAGCGCGAGAGCATTTAATGCTTTATACGTCAATAGTAGTATTTTAAAATCGATGCGTAATTTCACAGGGAGCCAAATCAGTGTGGATAAGATAGGGGTGATGTGCTCGTATCTTGTGGTTCTAGTGAGGACTCTCGCTGCTGCATTCTGGACTAACTGAAGCTTGTTTATACACCTAGTTGAACAACCAGACAGTAAGGCGTTACAATAGTCCAACCTAGAGGTGATAAAAGCATGAACTAGTTTTTCTCCATCATTTAGTGACAATATATTTCTTATCTTGGCAATATTTCTGCTATCCTGGTAATATTATCTACAATGTGGCTTCTTCAATATTCCTGTGGAAAAACTCCATATTTTACCCCAGATCATAAAGCTGTAGTCATTGTATAGTGACCTTTATGAGCTTCCCTTCTTACCCTTATGCACCCGTCACTTTTTATGCTCCCTGGCAAATTGAAGCCTTTTTTTTCTGATTAATCTCATTAACAAGATGTTTATTTATGGCTTACTTAGTGTACATAGCTGTTTAGTCCCAATCCTGTGAGATCTCATCACATTCTGTGTTCGCTTTGAAATGGAAATGTGCTTACTTTCACTATTAAACATAGCTATGGGTTTTACTGTTAATTTTTTTTGTTTGTTTATTTACCTTGAAACTTCACCAACTTTAAGTCATGATCTTTTTCCGACCATATTTCTTCCACAGAGTTCACAGTTCAGCTCTATCCTTCCAGACTTTGATAATGTGTTGAAGGCTGCTTAACTCATTTCTAGTCATTTTGAATTTAAAATCTCCTTAGTTGTTTTCTTTGTGTGGTGCAGCCCAATAATTTGACCCTTCCGAAATAGTGAGTTTTTGTTTTTTGGCCAGATAGTGTATATGTAGTGTCTAGTCTTTTAAAAAGTTTTAGTTTTTATTACATCACCCATTCACATCAGGCCGTACTACAGTGAGTAGCTCTATGGCATGAAACATGAACTGATTTTGAAGATTCAGCATCAAAAATGCTTTTGGAATTTTATTTCAAATCTATTTTTTTGTTTTTTGTTTTTCTTTTGCAACCATCGTCATTTTAAATTACGTTATTCAATGTTACACATATTCACTGTAGCTAGATCCTAAATTGAAGTATATGTGAATGTCTCACTCAAGTCACCCTGATTACAACACAATATAATCACTACATAGAGTTTATTGTCATGCTGTTTATCAAGCTATGTAGTGTGCTTTGTGGATACTAGGAAAGGATGTACTTTTATCATCTATCATCTATCCTATACTTTTATTCAGAGCATCATCACATTAAATCGTATAATTTAATGTTGTAATAAGTCACATGGCTAAAAGTAGGACAATATTTGGACCTGTGTTTATTTGTGATTGAATGCCAAAGTATGTTTAAAAGAGCTAGAGAGAGAGATGTTCAAACAGTGAACTACATTGTGATAGCCCCAGGGTGTGTGTATGTGTGTGTGTGTGTGTGTGTGTGTGAGAGTGAGCGAGAGTACGCATGCATGTGGAGACACAAACTGATGCACAAAACCTTGCAGGTTTAGGTTCGATAATGTCTCATTAAATAGGTCTGGAAGGTATCATGATAAAAATGACACGCAAACACACACTCTCTTGTACTTTCACACACTCGCCCGAGCGCACACACAAATGCGCGCCATCCTTTCTCGACCCCATCTGACCCGGTGAGCCACTCGTCCCCATCTGGTTCTGCTTTAGTCCTCCCCGAGGGCCGGGAAATAGTTGGAGGAGCCTGTGTTTCCCCAGGGGTGCATTTCACAGGTGCACCACTGCATGTCCTGAGCCTTTTTACATTAGCCTCAAACAGGCGAAATAACAAATACTTCTCTATTAGAAGAGCCGGAGTCCGGACAGAGAGCGCACTGAGTCACGGCTCTGAAGGTCAGTCCAGTTTAACTACAGCAAAGCTGGAACCTTTTCACCATTAAACATCTTAATGACTCAGCAGTCAGAACCCTACACCCAGACCGTTAAACATCTCTATACACACATACACACACACACACACACACACACACACACGATCCAGATGTGGGCAGTGGTGCGTTGGATTGGATAATAGGTCAAGATTGACTGTTTAATGGCGGGAGTTTCTCTTTTAGAGCCTAGAGGCTAGAGGTCAAACTCTGCCCTGCCCATTTCAGAGACCTGCAAATAAGAGTGTGTGTGTGTGTAGCTGGCTAGATGGGAAGATGTGACCACCCATAGTTGGCCCAGGAGGTGGTAATCCCTGCTGGATTGTAAACAGCCACCTTCATGCTCCCTCTCTTCCATATGTCCATATGGTGGGAGCAATATGACTTGCAGGAGTCGTCAGATCTGCATGCAGTGAGGTCCTGCATCAGACAAAACTTAAGCTTTAAGAGCAGCCCTGCTGTGTTTTAGTTATGCATCTCATTTTTAAAGTTTGAGAAAGTATTGCGCACATCTGCTTTCCCTCTTTCTTGAATTTTGTCTCATATTCACACACTTTTGCATACATGTGATGTCTTGGGCGAATTTCATGAGCATTATTTCTGAGTTAAACTACAAATTAGAAATCATCAGGAGGTCGTGAGTTTGAATCCCAGCAATGCGGGAGGCAGGGGTAGCTGGGAGACTAGTGTGCAGTCTCCCGAGATGCAGGATGAGCATCAGTTTAAAATGAGTCAGGGAATGGCTTCACATGTCTCAGGGGACGCATGCTTTAGCCTTTAACCTCCTTCGATATGATCTGCCCTTAGCTGGCTGACTGCTGCATAGTGATTTATTATAGGAGCTGACAATTTATCAGAAAAAAATAATTATTAGAACTAAACTTTTACTGTATGTCATAACCTTATGACCCAGTCACATTCCAGCATGCAAACCTGAGCTGTTCGGAAGCATGGAAGATTATGCGAATCCAGAATTATTTAAACCAGTAAAGATTGGGCATTTCCACTTTTTTTCAAAATAATTATAGATAATTCTATAATTGTTGATGGGGCTAAAAATGTAGGCATTTCTGCTGTAAGCCACAAGGTCAAGCAGTTAATGACTTTTACAAGGCTGGGTGATGAGCTTTTTAAAACTGTTTAACAGGCTTTTTGTTAAAGGTTTAAAGTTCACTTTATTGCCATTGTGCTAGAACAAACTTGAACAAAATTTCATAATGGTGTGATACCCATGTTAGCTGACACAAAGTAAGAATACTCTTAAAAACAGCAACACAAAAATACTAATAACATTAAAAACAGTATTTACTACTAAAACTAGTCACATAAAAATAAAAACAAATAAATACATTTTTAAAAAGGTGATGTTACCCAAGATGATTGTAATATAACTATCAAAACTACTCACATAAAAACAATGATTCAAGTGCTGATAGGACACACAAAATTAAAGGTATTTTTTTCTCTGTTTAAAGCCAGATGCTACGTGTATTTTATGATCTAATGAAATAACTTAAATTACGATATGCATAATTTAAATGATTTCCAGACTATACATAAACCAATCAGCCATTATATTATGACCGGTGAAGTGAACCACATTGATCACCAACTATAAACCAGTAACAGGATCATGGGGCACCCTCAGCTCACTCATGCCTGGAGGGTCCAGAGACCGGCCTGTCTAATCCGATTCCGCAGAAAAAGACTTTCCAAAAAAAGTCAATGCTGGCTATGATGGAAAGGCAGCAGAATACCCAGTGCGCCACAGCCTGCTACACATGTGGTCCAGCTGGCAAAGAACCCAAGACTGGTGACACGATCTTCAACCTCCCAAGATCCCAATCCGATCGAGCACCCGCGGGATGCACCGGAGAAACAAGTCTGATCCGCGGAGGCCCCATTCTGCAATCCCCCAGAGGCCGTGTGGAGCCAAGCCTAATGCACACTAGTGACTGTGTTTCTACAAAGCAGATGGGAAAGATTCATTTTTTTGTTAAGCAAATGTGTTTATTTTTCAACATTTTTGGATTCCAAAGTCAGCAGTTTTTTTGTTTTTTTTTTCTTTCTTTCCCCTGGTCTGGTTTAATGATGTGAAATGCCTAATTTGTTAGCTCAATTTAAGAAAAGTTTCTAGTGTTTGGTTCGAGCTGTTGCTACCCTACAATAAACAGGTACTACTTACACATACACATACACAGTGCATAATATGATCATACTGTAGTGTGCACTGTATTTCAGACCCTGCTCCACATTCCTGAGAAATCTCATTCAATTTAGAGTCCTAAGGGCCCAGACGACAGACAGACAATAGATGGCCAAGGTAGTTAAATGGCTTAAAAGGTTCCACTGTTGAAATCACAGGAAGCAAGTAAAGCCCATGCGCTTGGCTTGAATGAGTGCTTCCGGCTTCCTGTCTCTACAGGAAGTGCAGGCTTTTAAAAAAGACCGGACCGAATGTGTGTCCTAGTGCGCATTTAGTGTTCTTGCGCGCATGTGCGCGTGGATTAGCGCTCGCACAGGCGCAGCAGGTTTTCGTATCATAGCCTGTCTGTGTTCAAGTGGCACGGGTATGAATGTCGGTGAATTGCACGTGCGGGTTTAAGGCTTACAAATGTGTAAGCAACATGTGTGAGCGAGAGTGAAAAAATGTGCACGCAACTGCAGGATTTTCCTTCTTCTGCTCCTGCAGTGAATTCCCCCCCCCCACCCCCCACCCTTGTTTTAATCAAAGAGCCATTCGGCTCATTTCAGCCGCAGCCAAACGCAATCAGAACCTGACATGAACCAGGGCATGCCAGACACACTTTATAACACGCACACACATATACGCACACAGCTGGACCATGTTAGAATTCTCTACAGTAGCTTGCCCTCTCCTGGTTATTAGAAATGTATTGTTCTGCTGCTTTAGCTCAGATTTTATTCGATGCAGGTGTTTCAATCCCTCCAACAAGAAACACACACACACATGCAGCAGTCTGTTCGTTCCTGTGTCACAAACACCACCACACAGCTTGAACACATCGTGCTACGTCTCAGCAGCTCGCCCGAAATTAGAACACGTGATTCTGATTTCTGAGGCTTTTCCTGCAATATGACAAAAATGTATTTCATTATAACTTCAGATCTCACTAACTCGGAATCGTCTGTATCTGTCAGTTTTGCTCCACCGTCGCTGTGTTCGATTATCTTCTAACTGTGTATCTGTGCGTGCCATAATCAGGAACATGACTGTTTAATGTAACACAAATGCTGTTTAGTGTGTATAAAGTACTGTAGCATGAACACGTTCAGCCGGCTCTCTGATCAGATAGATGGCCAAGAAACCGAAGTCGCTCCCCGCATCCATGTTTACGTGCAGACAAAACAGTGTAATGAAATTCAGGGAACTTGAGTTTTTCTCTTGCCTCTGACTGGGTGCCAGTTATATTCTTTTGCTCAAACTATTGCCTACGTTGGGAAATCTGCACTACACAAAACACTGTTCTAGTGGAACGAATTTCTAACCAAGATAAATAAGCAAATTCCTCTGATTTATTGATAACTTCATAACAGTTTTCATATTCATTCACTTCAAACTCCGCTATGTAGCTAAGTGTCAACACGATTGCATAAACTGCATTGAAACATTATCAAGGACAATAAAGCAACCAGGCCCAACTATACTGCCTCCTTTTTGCTTTGATTATGGCGTACAGTGTGTTGGTTAATTCATGTGTAAAAATGCTCACTGAA
Source organism: Clariallabes teugelsi (assembly GCA_030014215.1). NCBI lineage: Eukaryota > Metazoa > Chordata > Actinopteri > Siluriformes > Clariidae > Clariallabes > Clariallabes teugelsi. Next base: position 8,909,034 of record JAQMYG010000020.1, read on the forward strand.
ACTACTTGAGCCCTGGAATATGCCTGTACCGACAGGGAAGAAAAAATATAATGGACTTGGTCATTCAGTACATTCAGGTCGTCAGCTGACTTAGTTTTACTGCCACATAATGTTGCTGAGCCTAGACCTGACCAACTCAAACAACCCCAGATCATAACACTGCCTCCAGAGGCTTGTACAGTGGCCACTATGCATCATGGGTGCGTCGCTTCATGCGCTTCCCTTCTATGATCTCTATGATCAGCTGTTCAGTCCTAATCTTGTAAAAGTTCTTTTCACATTCTATTTGTGGACTTGCTCTTACTAAAATGTAGCTTGGATTTCTTTTAGCCTTGGTTTTTGTTTTGTTTTGCCGCCGTGTCTGGTGAGTTTTCTCCAGGTGCTCCAGGTTCCCCCATAGTCCAAAGACATTTCTTGAGGCCTGACTGGTGTTTCTAAATTGCCTGTAGTGTATGATTGGGTGTGTGAGGCTGTGTTTGCCTGTAGGTTGCCAAAGACTGGGGTTCTCAGTAGCATAACTTGAAATATACATAACTAGCATGGAAGTCATAGGTCATTGTGGCCAACCATGAGTCGGTGACGTAAGCATAGAAGTCTGGGGATCATGTTGCACTTAACGACACACCAGTCCTTAACATGTGCTTACGTGGAAGAGTTGATTGCTTAAATTGCTGGTTGACTGAAAGCGATGGATGGAAGAATGGATGGATGGATGTAAAATCTATGACAATGTCTGGGAGGTTTTTATGCCACGCGACTTCAGCCTAGCATTTGAAACTGACTCAGAATTTAGAATTTATGAAGCCTAGTCTGAAATAAGTGCATTTAGCTGCTTTCTTTACTCGCTGGTTAAAACTTTGACCGTTTGACTAGTCGTTATGCAACCCCTAGACTGCACATAAGGCATGATGCATAATCTGATGGAATACATGACATCAGTCTTGTAGTTGGTGTAAAGCTCATGCAAATGAATAAATGCTTTCCCTAAGACCTTTTGGAATGAGCAAGAGTCTAGACTTTCAACAATTATTCAGGGATTTGTTCATGCACGAGAACAACATTAAAGCATTTTAAAAGCAACGAAGCAGATAAGTTCCCTGAATCTGTAAGGTTTAGCTTTTCATCAGAAAAAAATAAAATAAATGAATCTCTTCAGCCATTGTTGTAAACTGATCTTCTCGACCAAGTCTAACTCGTTTGAAAAGTGCTGCGTGCTGAATGACAGTGCCGCACGACTGCAATTTCAAGTGGGACAAAAATCAACAAGGATCTTTGAGGAACGCTTGTAGAAATTCTTTAGTTAAATGTATTCATAAATATAGCTCTTTTTTTTTTTTATTCAGTGTTGATCAGCAGAGGAGCTTGAGACTCTGTCTGGACATGGACATTCATACTTTAAATGCGTATTGATAGGAATTCAACAACTGCCCTTTAAAAAGACTTTGATTAAAAGTATATAAGAGGAAGGTATACTGTTGTACAGGGAAGGATGTGGGTGAGTTTTCAAATGTTGGAATATTTTTACAGGACATATTAACCATGCATGATGTAGTTCATATACTCAGTGGCCCGGTGGTCAAGCTCCTTACTGCTGTATTGTAATTTGGCTGGAGATGCTGGGAATAAGAACGCTAAAAATATGAAAAGGAGGTTTTTCCTGAGGTTTGTTGTCATGCTTACAAAATGTGTGTGTGTGTGTGAGAGAGAGAGAGACATGGACAGAGGCAGAGAGGACTTCTTTGACCATAAGGTAATGATTTAAGGAGTTAATACGGTTTTAATTAGGTTTTACACGGGGTGTTTAAAATAGTGAAAAGAGGTTAAAACATTCCAGATTTCTCCTCCTCCTCCTCTTCTTCTTACTCCCTGCCTCTTGTTATCATTTTCACTCTGTACGTCTTTGCCTTTACTACATTTCAAGCGAGTGCTTTTGTGAAATAACGGCTAAATTAGAAAACAGACATGCAGGTTGTGAACTTTGTTCTCTCCGCCATCTTAACAGTTATCTTATCAAAACAGTGCATTCTTTACATAGCTTCTTTCCGTTTCGCTCCTCCAGCCAATCCAGGGCCACTGACAGGAGCGTTCGGGCTTCCATATTCTTCAAATAACACAGCCTCCAGCCTTTGTTTTGAGTGTGTGTGTGTGTGTGTGTGTGTGTGTGTGTGTGTGTGTGTGTGTGTAAGGCTGGGCAATGGCCAGTTCTCCCACTTTCATAACAGCACTTTAGGCAGGAGCCGCCCTCACTGTACCTGCATAAACCGACTGTACACACCTGAAACCTACACCCCAAGCTCCACACACACACACACACACACACACACACACACACACACACACACACACACACACACACACACACACACACA
>JAQMYG010000020.1:8945419-8959844 GCA_030014215.1 Clariallabes teugelsi
GACAGCCAATATTCCCATGTTCCTGACTTTTCCGACGCTCGGTGGATTACCTGAAAGTCTCCAACTCAGCACCGGGGGCTATAACGGTAACCTCATGGCGAAGAGTTAACAGTATTAAAAATTTTTTTTTTTAAAAACTCAGTGTTTAGTGTCCTTTGCACATTCCACTGTATTATTTACATGCAAACAGCTTGATGATTACTTTATTTCGTTTCTTTTTTCTTTTCTTTTCTGTTTTTGATCAAGCGTATGGCAGCACAGGAGCAGCAAAATACAATAACGTATTATATCTATAATAGCTACATTTGTTATAAACTAAAATGAATTTAAATGTAAACGTTATTCATAATTTCTGGGATAAAAGGCAGGGCTGTCTGTAAAAAATAAATAAGAACATAAGGAGAAATAAATAAAAAGAAAAGCATGAATGAACTGTAACATGACAAAATTAACATAAAATTTTGTGTGAAAAGAATTACTATATAGAATGGTAATACCGCATTTTCCAACATGTAAACTGCATTTTTTAAAATATAAATATTATTAGCGTACATCATTTGACCGTTTCGTTTTATGTGCTATTTGCAGTAACGATAGGACATCTGTAAGACCCGGCACACCAGATTTTATTTTATTACTTTATTTTGTCCTAAGGGTGTTCAAACTTTTGCATTCAAGTGTGTAATAATAAGTGGGTAGACTAATAGCACGTTTCCTAAACGGTGTGTCTCTCAAGAGATTCGCTCTTGGCTCTTAGTTCTTGGAAGAGGCGTTTTAAACATCAGCAATTTTTTTCTTGAAAACTAGAGTTTGAGTCTCTTTCTTCTATTAGAAGGGCAAGGGCTTATGGGCTTTAGACAGCACCTCGAGCCTGTAGGGTTTCATTTAAGCAACCAATTTAAAACAGAGAGTCGGCGTGTGCAGGCCTGATTAGAAGCAGACGGCAATGCAGGGTTCACGCTGCAACACACTCTCACACACACACACACACACACACACACACAGGTGCAAGGGGCCAAAGCAGAGCAAAGTGTGTTTAGAGAGTCTGTATGGCTATGCTATTTGTAAGTGCTGGAGCCTGGACACATGACAGTGAATTCTAGTTCATATGAAACCAAACCGATAGTTAGGATAGTTAGTTAAGCCAAACCGCCAGACGTAATTAGGCTATATATGAAATATTATCCTAAGTATGGCAATCTCTCTTGGCCTCTGTAACACCCACACATGCTCAAGGTCATCCCACCTACTGAGATTTTACGCAAAAAAAAGTGAACCAAATTCAGGTTCCCAATAAATACATACTGTATACTTGTGTGTGTGTGGGGGGGGGGACCAAAAATATATGGGGAAATCAGTACAACGATAAATAAATAAATAAATCAAGAAATAATAATAATTAAATAAACCGGCAGTAAACTGCATGTTATTCGAAAGTCGGCATTTACGACGTTTTTGGCGTTCTACGGCGCCAAACGGATTATTTAGGCTAGAAGTTTTTTTCTCCTAATGCCAGATTTGCCAGAAAGGCTAGCCGATTGTGTGTGAGTTTGGTTAAAGAGAGCTTAAAGCCCTGTTGTTAATTAGCTCAGTCCTAAATAGGTCCAAATAAATCATTAATCAGTTGAGACATTACAATCAAATCTTATACCAATAAATTAAATCCTCTTCAAGTATTTTCTTTGTGATTGGATCAGGTCTAATCTGTCTTCAATATTAACGTAAAAAGTAATCTTTATTTTTGCATTATTTTTATTGACTTAGGAGAAATTATATCATGTATTCTGCACCGTTGCATCACATCTTTTATTTCTTAATCGCGTAACATTATACTAATATAATAGTATATAGATTTAAGAAATTGAAACTTGGAAAAAAAAACACATGACTTGTTATATTTCGATAACGCGAATCTATCTATCTATCTATCCATCTATACGTTTGTGCGTAATGATAAAGGATCGCAGGCCTCTTTATTACAAGTGGCTATAGTTGATGAAATAACCAGCAGCGTTTAAATCGAAATTCATAAATAAACCGGAATTACATTTTCATCCACGCTGTAAAAAGGTACGCAGTGAGTTAAACTTTTTTAAGCCAGTCGTGCACCCTCAAAATGTGTTATTAAAAGAAAATAATTGATGGTACCCTACAGCTATTTTTGTTTAGGAGTAATTATTTCTTTTTAACACAACGTGACTTATATAATAATAATAATAATAGTAATAATAATAATAATAATTATTATTATTATTATTATTACTATTATTTGTTTTATTATTTACTCCATTAACTTCCCAACCTTATGTTTACAGGTAAATGTACTGCTAAATTGTTTACCTTTAGTTAACTTGAATTAAAGCCGTCGCTCTGTTACAGCGCACACTTTACTGGCTGCATAAAAAAACATGTAGCCAAACGTTATAATCTGGTGCTGATGGTGTTATTTAGTTATAAAATTAAATTAATTTAGCATGACTATTGTTACACTCCGCGTTATGTCTCAGAGGATGGTGTTTTCCGGCTACTTGACCTAATAGTTCAATTGAAATGTTTTGTTTCCTAAACCAACAAACAGACTAATGCTTTAAAGTGGCCTATAAATTGTGATGTTTAAATGAAACATGAGGAAACGTCATTAGGCTGAACTGATACACAGGCCTGTTGGTGAGCGTTCATGTGTCTGAAGCGCGTTTGGCACGGGGACTGCCGGAGGGCGCTCTCCACAGTGTCGTGTTACGCTTGCGCTTAACTCAGGCTTATAACATCCTAACGATGCTTTTTCTTTATTTCTTACTTTTGTCTGATAATACAGTTAATCGCTAGACCTCTCCATAAATTACAACAATTTAACAACATCCAAATGAGCACGTGCTCAGCCGTGGCGAAATGGCGCATGACGCTGTGTTTATAAGCCGCAGTCTCTGCTGTGTCTTTATACAGTAGGATGTGACGAAATTGTATTCGCTATTTATGTTGTCCAATTACATGTGCTTAGCATGTAATCGCAGCGTAGTTTTACATGCCACGGTTTGTTTAAAGTTTGTTAAATAACGCAAAAATGAAGTTCAGATGTGACCACAGGGCGCAGAGCATCTGTGAGCTGCGTTGCGCCATGATGCTAAAAATAGACCAAGGCTAAACGCAGTCATATGATTGGGCTAATTACATTCAGTCCCCACATAAGAGAGAAAAATGCGGTGGCTTAGTGATTCAGCAGGAATCCGTTGGATATAACTTAATGTTCAGTAATGTTCATAATGTTGAGTTTACACACCTGCCTTGTTTAACCCGAGTAAACCATCAACTATTAAATAAAACTTAACTATTACTGGTACTTATAATTTATGGCTAATTATTCGATATAGATAAATTCGCATTACTGTGCTCTGCGTGAGCATTGGTGCTTGGTGGCACACCACTAAAACTGACATTATAACTACACTTGAGCATTATTGTTGTGTTGACTGGGCCTGGGTAATTTATTTAGTCTGTAAAAAAAAAATACCAAAGAAATAACCTAGTTCTAGTGAGATTATTATTATTGTTGTTGTTGTTGTTGTTATTATTATTGTTATTATTATTATTATTATTATTTGTTGTTGTTGTTATTGCTGCTGTTGCTGATTACGATGATAATACTACTACAGCAACAACTACTACTACTACGAATAATAATATTAACAACAACCACAATTATAATAATACATTATTATAATAATACTTCAGCTGTAATCACCGGCTGCTATCTTATAAGTTTTGTGCTAGTGTCATATGATTTTAAAATAATAATAATCAATAAAAGGAATAACGCTAATATTTCTGTAATATTTGTTCTGACTATAGTTCGGATGCTGAATCTGACAGCTAATAACAGGCATAATACATGTGATTTGTAAAAACAACAAATCTTTTACATTTTTTAAAACATGATCTATTGACGCGTTACTACAGGTAGTAAAATAAAATAGCAAACCTGATAAATCACTCGATCGTTATACTTAAGACAGAAAAGGAATTTATTTAACAAATAATATATTTCGAGTATTTAAAAATCGTAGATTTTGTACACAGTTAGGTTCCGTTTTGCATCATATAAATAAGGTTAACATTTGGTTGAAACTTGGTCCATCTAATTCTTAATGAAATAAATTAATCTAGTGATAAAAAGTCCTATTGAGGCAAGTCCGGAAAAACGAAATCTTACACGCCTTTTCAGGCCTTTCAGTCCGGAGTTGCTTCAGCCTGTACTCACCGCTCTTTGGCTCAAAGCTTTGCATTAAATTATTTAAACTGGAATAAAAATGCAAGTCTGTTGGCCAAATTAAGTGTGCATTTTGGCTCGTGATATGTTTGGTCAGAACTTGCTACAGTCGTAGACAAAAGTGCCTGAGGCCCGGTACAGTGGCTGACTGGCAGAGAAAGTTGTCTGACAGCCTCCGTCGTTTCCGGACGCCGGTGAGGAGTTGAGTGCGAGCCGCTGTGCTTCGAATGCTGCGTGAAAGCTTGCTTGGTGTGTTCCATAGCTCGCGCCAAGTTGCGCCACTTCAGCACTCTGATTGAGGTACCACGGTGCGAGCCGACTCTGTTGCACGTGCTGGTTTTCTTGGCTCAAACTCAGGGTCGCGTGAGAGGGCGCGGCTGCGCTTGTTGCGCTCGTGTAATCCGGTAAGGCTTCGTTCCCCTGCCCGCGGTCACCAGCATACATGTCGCACTGGTAGACGGCCGGCTGGCCGCAGGGAGGACTGTAGTGCGCCGGTTGTGTCGGGGGCGAGTAAGCAAGAGGCACCGAGCTCGGTAAAGCAGCGCGCGAGACGGGCAACTCGGCAGCCTGCGGCGGTGACCCACGCAACCCTGCGATTATGTTATCCATGCTAAAGGCCTGTTGTGTCGCTTGCGTCTGTGGGCTCCCATCGCATGCGGCCACGCTGCTGCTGTCCGGGCTCTCGGTTTTCGTCACGGAAGTGAGGGCTGGGGTGCCAGAACGCGGGGGCGTGCAAGCGCCGTTCTCCGTTTTTATGTCCCGCAGTTTGACCGGCTGCTGAGCTTCGCGACCCTGCGCCCGGGCCTCTTTACCTTGTATATCGCGGTCCTCTTTGTCCTTTTGTGCGTCCTTCTTCTTGAAGCGGCGCCGTCTGCGCAGGAAGCTGCCGTTTTCGAACATGTTGTAAGAGTCTGGGTCGAGAGTCCAGTAGCTGCCTTTCCCCGGCTTCTTGTCATCACGCGGCACCTTAACGAAGCACTCATTGAGCGACAGGTTGTGGCGAATGCTGTTCTGCCAGCCTTGCTTGTTCTCCCGATAAAACGGGAAGCGTTCCATGATGAACTGGTAGATGCCGTTCAATGTGACCCTTTTATCCGCCGAATTTTGGATGGCCATCGTTATCAGTGCGATGTAGCTGTATGGAGGCTTGACCATCTCTTTGGGTTGTTGAGTCCCGGCGTAGGGGCCGTAGGTGCGAGCCATGCCTCCGGGGTACTGCTCGTGCGCTGCGTGAGAGTACATGCTCATTGGTGCCGGGATGCCGGTATATCCAGCGCCGTTGGCAGCCCGGTAGTACCCCTGCTCGCCAGCGATGTAGGGAACAACGCCCAGAGAACTAGGGCTGGATCCAGGGTAGCGCGCGTGCATTGTGCCCCTCACTTCACGGTACTAGGGCGCGAACTTGGCCAAAGTTCTCCCAGCTCTTCTCCGTATCGCGTTCTAGTTTTATTCAACTCATCCAAAGGTTCGCAGTGTCCGCTCTTCCTTCAGTCGTTTGGATTTACTGTTTCTTGAAGCATGTAGTCATGAGATAAACTGCACGGGACTGTCAGTCATGCGTTGCGTTCAAAAAACCTGAAACGTGCACCAGTCACTGAAAAGAGACAAACTTATGAACTTCCCGCACTTTCCGTCACTTCAGAGAAACCTTTTGGACCGAAAACATAATTTTGCCTTTTTGGCTGTGTGAGCGCTCCTCCCAGAGAGCAGCCCATGTCCAATGGGCGTTCAGAGCTGTTTATGGAGTTGCAGGATCGGAGCACTTTTCACCCAGTCCGCGGGGGCAGGATACTTAATAAAGTTTGAAGGCGTGCTATACCAAAACAGTCTCTGCGCGCACACGTGTTGGGCAGGGTGATGGGGGTAATTATTATTATTATTTTATTTACAATATAAGAATAATAAAATTAGACAACGCAAACAATCCAGTAATATTTACACAGATTCCCATCGGCTTTAAGCATTCATCTATTCACGATCTCATTCCATTTTTACTGATCAGACAAAAACACTGGAGTGACAGAAGACGTAAGCATATAGTGAAAACAAATGGGATATGATTTTTTTTCTCTACCGAGAATTCACACACACCGTCTATTTGCAGTGGATAATCTCGATTATAATGTTATAGTCGATACTTGTGCAATGGGTCCCGGTGATAATATATCATACCAAGCATCCGGTCACTGCCTGATGTCTGACAGTGGAGGATGGATTCAGTCTGATTTCTTTTAAAATTTCATGTTCAGATGCCATTGTATTGTTGTTGTCGTTTTGTTTGACTGCAGCATATAACTGTACTCATTCTACACGATAATAACATTATTTGGAATTATTCTAAAATGATCCCAGCAGACACAATTAAATTGTTGGCCGATTTTAAGCCCCGGGGCTGCATTTAAGCATAAGTGAGGGAAATAGTTCTAAATGCACATACATGTCTGTTGATTTAAGTGTAGAAATCCTGTCGTTATTAATTCCTTGAAGGGAATGATGGAAAATGTGTCCAGCAGCATCACTCGGAGATTTCGGCTCAGTCAATACTTTTGTTTATTGTGATAATGAACAGCATGATATTATATTATATAATGTACAACACTGCTTTCTGATACACAACTAAAATACTTAAATACTACTCTAATACTAATGTCTGCCATTCCCGACATTTTTAGTACTAAGCCAATATTTATTATGTTTTAAAGGAAATATTTAAAGACGTTGAATGAGAGATTAATGGAACTATAAAGATGTGAACTACAAAGTATTTAAATAGTTTTTTGGGCTTCTGGTTTTTGTTTCTTAAACTCTTTCGGAACCAGTCTTTTAAATGAATATGCGATATTTTAGTTTAGTACAGTTTATAGTTGCTCACCACAAGCTGTGCTTTTGTATTTGAATAAGTAATTGATTAGTCTAGTTGTCTGGGGGTGCTACGCTGGAGGGGGGACGCAGGTGCGCTCTGTCATCGGCTGCCCTCTTGTGGCGCATAGACCTCACGATTTTTATAAGCAATATTTGAAGAAAAAAAGTATTTTTTAATCAGACTTTAAAAAAAAAAAAATATATATATATATATATTTAATTCTGCTTTATAAAACATGTCCTAACAATAAAAACAGTTTAATGCCAGTGATGCAAATCACTGGATAGCTGCCTATCTGGCTCAAAATTCTTCCAATATCATATTAAATGCATGTAGGATGTAATTAATATATATTTCTTTTGCTGTAAAATAACAAAAGAAATTTAGTTATTTTGTTAGACTTGCAATAATAATATGTGTGGTTACACACACACACACACACACACACACACACACACACATATATATATATATATATATTTTTTTATTTTTTTTTTTTTTTTTAATAATTGCATGCTTAATAATAAGTAATAGAAAGAAAGAGGCCTTTTGTTGACGTTTATCGAGTTTTCCCCTAACAAAGTTGATAACACAAATACAGCAACTTTTCGAATGTCTACATAATTTGGTTGATTTTTTTTTGTCATTTATTTGAACTATTTTGCGAATATATTGCAAAATTAAACTATCTATAATAATAATAATAATAATAATAGCGTAATTGTTTTATACATGTCAATGTTTCTGTAATTTGTATAACATAATCTGCATTACCTCATTAACAACATTTTTAAATATACACAAAAATTATCTGTAAGGTGCTGTTAGATTCAGAACTCTCTCTTTTTTATCAGCATTATACCTTAAAATGAAGTGTTCCAATGAAATGTGTTAAAATACATTTTTTCCATGTGCCACGTGATCTTTCTCAAACACATAATGTTAATAAGATCAGGGTTGCCTTTAGGAATATTGTATATAGCATTTTCTTTTATTATTAGTTACCTCTTTCTCAGTGGCTGTGTATAGTTAAAGGTTGTGAAGCATTCTACTTTGAAACCCTTTCAGAATGTATATTATAAACGTTTTTTATTTCATTATATAAATGTACAGGTTTGCTAAAGACACCGTTACATTTTAGAGTTAAGAGTTTTCCATACCTGGAGTAAAGAAACACAGGTCTAAATTCAGGTGTGTGAAGAGCAGTAAGTCTGAAAAGGGAAACTCTAAACCACATTTTGGCAAGAGCTCTCTCCGTTAGCAGCCTTGGATTTTTCAAGCCTGTTTGTTCTGGACAATTAAACTCACTGACAAACATGTCAGTGCCTCGTGGGTATGTATGGTTGGTATTATGTGCTTAATAGTATACACATACCACTATGCTCTATTATTGAAGCTACACGTTTATTATTTTTTAGTGAAGTTTAAAAGCAGCCTACTTATTCAGAGAACTGAAATGTTTTAGGATGAAATTTTGCCATGCCTTAGTGTGAAGTGTGACGAGGTAAAATCGAGCCACTAGATGGCGGCGCAATATCACAGTTTGTTATCTTATTGCAACTTGCCATCTTGTTCAAGCCGTGTAAATTTACTTAAAGGCCTCACAACAAGTGAATGTTTAATCCCCAAATATAAAGGTATATAAATATTTAACCCTTGTCTCACTCTAGTAAATAATTCCAAAACAAGATCGTTAAAGCTCATAAGTGAGTTTTTTATCAAAGGCCCGGGATTTTATCTATAAAAAAATAACGTAATTAAACATGTGATGTCTCACTTAGGAATCGTCTCTAATTTTTGCAGTAATTGCAGTCATGTATTACGGGTTTTTCCGATTGCTTTGTATTGAATCTTTAGAGTAACGATCGCATTTCGCTCTCCAACTGAGAACTTCGAAACTTCATGTGCTAATAAGTATCAGAAATTAAAGTACTATTATAACAGAACAGTTTTAAATATTTGATGATCTGGTTTCGAATGTACAGCAGTACAATTAATTTTTTTAAATTATTGTTTGTGTATTAACATACACCCAAAATTTTATTATGGCCTCCTGTAGGTTTTATATTGGCTATTGATTTTATGTTTATTTACTAAAATAAATAAAGTTTGTAATGTACTCAATTCTATTTAGTTATACAATTAGTATAAACTCAACATACAGCTATTACCAATATATGCCATTATTTATTTTTGTTCAACTTACTTTTTTCTAAAAGTGGGAATTCTGCCCTTTATGTTTATATGTTGGTGCATGAATCTTTTTTGCCAAAGTAATCAACAACAACAATAACAACAACAACAACAACATCATCATCATAATAATAATAAGAAGAAGAAGAACGTATTTTTTATTATTTACTTTTTATTATAGAATATGCAGTTGGTCGGCAAAGTGATCATAGCCCCTCCCCACACACAAAAGTGACATTAATGATGACATCTATGACAGTTTTCTGCGAGCACTACGCGTTTTCTCAAACAATCGTTAATAATGACATTTCAACTCAATTCCATCTCAAACACCCAAATGAACAGAGCATAGTAGGATATTTAATTATAGCAGCTTAAAGCAGTCTTAATAATAATATTTTACATGCAGTGCCTCAAAACCAAATTTGTATGTAAAAAAAAAAAAAAAAAAAAAACCGAACAAACAAAGAAACAAAAACGCCGTGGGCTAGGTAATAAACTGATTGATGTAGTGGACGATAGACTGTAGACTAATCTAAAGGAACTCCTTCACATTATACACGGCTTGACGTCCTGCTGAACACTGGGGTGAACATGCTGTTGATGCTGCTGATAATGAGGATGATAAGGATAGTATCCACTAGCAGTTGGATGGAGGGATGAAATTCCACTCAAGTTTAATACAAAGTCTCTCCGTTCATCCGCAGGAGTGGAGTGGGCCTGGTAGCAAGATACGCCCACTGCAAACAAAAAACAAACAAATGCAAAGTGGGCAACTATACGTATTTGCGCTAACAAATTTAGTAAGTAAAAAAAATCAATTGTTTTGTGCTTTGTTTAGTTCTGTTTGAATCATCTCACACCCAATACTTTTCGTTGTCCCGAACGTATTTATTTATATGAGAAAGTAAAAATGTTTTTTAACAAAAACCTATCTTTATTTAAGCTACAATCCATCATGATCGCTATTTATTGGAAAAGACACACAGACTAGTGTTAACGTATCCGGTGCTCTGATGTAATTGCAGTTCCAATGCGTTCATTTAAATATATAATTTTTAACCTTCGTTTACCCAACAGGTAAAAGTACAGTGGGCTTAGATCTGGGGATATAATAAAAAGTGTTACTTTCCCCTATGTGTGGAGAAAATTCCATTATAATTGGATAGTATAAGTATAAATTCACCATAACATCTGGGTTATTTATAGTACTTGTACTTTACCTTGTAACTTTAAGTTGCTTTTAAATTATTATTATTATTATTATTATTATTATTATTATTATTATTATTATTATAAGGTAGTAACAATTAGATATAAGCTAAATATTTGAATTTGTACTGGGGAAATTCTATTTCCTGCACAGAAAATTAAAACCTATTTTGAAATTTTGAAAGAATAGTAATGATAAACGTTTTTAATTTCTTGTAATGCAGAAATGTTAAGCTGAAAAACACATCTTACACTAAACAGAAAATCAGTAATGAATCTTGCAAGGTTGTCTTGGTTATGAATGAACAGGTGAACAAAACGTATAATAGTTTTGATAGGACTAGTCACGAGTCAAAAACTAAATAAATATTCATAATTTGGTAACTCACTGTAAAAACACCAATGACATCCGACGAAATAAAGTGTCTCTACTGTATATTATGAAACTGTTTTATTTAAATACCCTACTGAATGTTACTTATGTTTCGTGTCCTTATATACACAATAGAGTTCATTTAATATATATTTCTAGCCCAAATGCCATTTTTAAAACAAAGCATCAGTAACTGTGCATTTCCCAATGTTACATGAACTAGGATCTATAAATATGCATATTTTTATGATGTCTGGATCATACCTGTCATGTCTGCACCGTGTCTGATGCTGGGCTGCAGATAGGTTTGCTCCACCGAGTAGGATGAAGATAATGATGATGCACTTTGCTGTTGTGTAGAAGACCCTGGAATACCAGAGCTAATAGGAGTGCGCTTTAGGTAAGGAGAGGAAGGGCAATGATGAGCCGTACCAGAAAACTGCGAACGGCCCTCAATCGTGCTGTTTGTGGGACAAGAGGAAATTGGACTACTGCTGTTTGCCCCATAGTTTCCATTTGTCGGTAGTGCAGAGTTTGCCATGTGTCCATAGTGACCAATTTTCAGGGGGTCATACCCGCCACCAGAAACAGGTCCTGGTATCGCGTCTAGATTGTAGGTATTACCGTGACACGTTGGAGACTGCAGGTCAAAGTTTTGGGGTAAAATGGAGGCAGTGAACCCAAGGCCATTCATCATGCGGTACATGGGCTTGAGGACTTCACATTTTCTCCGAAATCCCCGCGGTCTCCGCCGGAAAGAGCCTTCCTCGAACATGAATTCATTTGCAGGATCTATGGTCCAGTAGTGGCCTTTTCCAGGGCGCCCCATGCCTTTGGGTAACTTAATGAAGCACTCGTTTAGGGACAAATTGTGTCGAACTGAGTTTTTCCATCCCTGATAAGCACCTCGGAAGAAGGGGAACCGCGTCTGCAGGAACTGATAGATCTCACTCAGAGTGAGTCGCTTTGTCGGTGCGCTCTGGATCGCCATCACAATGAGCGCGATGTAAGAGTAGGGTGGCTTTTCGGGACGCTGCAATCCCGAGCTGTTCTTCTTTCCTTTGCTGGGCACAGTGACCTGGCTTTCAGGGCCAGTCGGAGTGTCTATTAATCCGGGATGCATTCCATCTGACTCCGAGCCCGTCTTCATGATGGGGCTGCTGGACTCTGAGGTCTCAGTGGTCATCCTCTTCAGCTCTGAAACTTAAGTTCAGCACAGATGTCCAGTGACAAAGGACACAGAAGTCGCCGTTGACATAGGAGACGAAGCAATAAACAGCAGGTTTATTTATTTTAACTAACCTCATTCAAATATTTAAATGAAGATGGTCAGACTTCATAATCGTCGTTGAAAAATCAGTCAGGAAGGAGGACATGAAGAAAAAGCCGAGCCGTCCATCATCGTGTCGTTCTCGTATGAGTCGTACCGTTATGGTGGAGATGGGTTTTAGTTGTGCTGCGCTGCTGTTCAGTGTTGGACAGGATATCCATAATCCTCTTCTGAGAAAGAAATCGACAGTGCCCAAGGCCCTTCAACTAAACAGAACCCGGGAGCCGACTGTCCAGATATTCCTCCTCCTTCTTCTCCGCCTTCGTCCGGGGCACCCCCACTAAGCCCCAAACCCCCCAACACACACACCCTCCCCACTAACCACCCTCTCAAACTGCTTCATCGTTTGTCAAACACACAGCAGACAAATAGTCACGCCAAGAACAGAACCAAAACATGTATGATTAGTACAAATTTTATTTTCACTGTATAATTTTACTAGGATTCAAGTTCGCCCCAGTGAAAAGTGTTTTATGCTTCAATAGGCATAAACTGCGCGTGTCTGACTTTACTGAAGATATTTTTGTGAAAGAACTCAAAAAGCACAACCTGGTCAACACGAGACTGAAAGGTATCTTTTTCAGCGCCTGTTTGTTTGACAGGGTGGAGACAGAATGTTTATTACAAATGATTTTGACATGAGTGGAAACAGACTTTTTCCACCAGCTCATGTTGAGAACCACACACAGAGAGTCAAGATCAGAGTTCAGTTCGGAGGCCAAAGCAAGTTCCCCGAGCATCACATTAATTAAAGAAACAAAAACCCAATTAGCCCGGCGAGCCAACACAGAATATTCACCCCATGTTTGAAAAGAATAACCATTCCAAACGCTCTGTAGTGTTATATGTGAGCAATTTTTTCTTTTTTCTTTTTTTTTGCGAAATTCGTCTACTAACCATGTTATGTTATGTTTATACATCTACTTAATATGTTATTGCTACTAATAAAGATATATTATTATTATTAGCCTATTATTATTATTATTATTATTATTATTATTATTATTATATATTATTATTATTATTATTATTATTATTATTATTATTATTATTATCACTACGTTTTTTGCTTTATATCTTTATTTATTATTTCCTGGCTATATAAACAAATAAATTTGATTGTGCATTTAAGCTGAAACCGCCTGCTGAAGATCTACTTTCCCATAAAATCTGGTTTTGATCATCTGGATCAGGTGTACAAAAATGGCTCATTAGGAGTGTATGAGTGATATTAATTTACACTGACATTTCAATTAACATTGAAAATAAAACACTGCTGAGGTTATATTACTTGTTAAAATTTATAGAAAAACTGCAAATCAATTGATATTACCAATTATGTACACGCCTACAGTACATAGGCTACATGTACATAAAGCATCTCAGATTAATCCCCCACAACCTCCATGACCACATTTATGAGTGAGTAAGGGTCTGCGAAATAAACAATGCGCACTAGAAATGTTTATTTTACACGCAACTCGATGAGGATGTGGATGAAACGTTCACAGGTCGAGTTTTTCGGGTCGTTTTCCGCCGCCCGTGGAGCTCCTTCCACTCCTGCTGAGTCCCGGATGTCCAGTCGGCCTGAAGGAAGCTCAGTTCTTCGGTACTGTACTTTGAAGCTACAATTACTGACCTAGACAAAGACTCACCGGCGTTCCTTTACGCAAGGAACTATTTTAATACACACACTACCGTAACACCTAAGGATATTCATCACTTGCTCGACGGTATGTGTCTGGTCAATGCCGTCATCTTTGTATTGTTATAAGCTGTGGACGTTTCATTGCCTTGTCCATCTATATTCTGGGTCTGATGTCCATTTGACAATGCCGATTTTCCTTGTTTGGCCTTGTTTGACAGCACTGCTCTTGGAAACAGCAGCTAATACATTCAAACCTGAGACCAAGTCTGTTTAAATTAAATGAAATTAATGAAAACATGAAAAATTATTGATTTTGAAAGTTGCCCAGTATTGACAATATTGTACATGTCAAAAAAAATAGATTAGGCTATGCAAGTACTTGGTGTTATATTCGTTTGGCACGAATTAAAATACGCAACAAATATTGCAAAAGATTCTGATTGGCAGAGGTGTCAAGTAACGAATTACAAATACTTCGTTACCTTACTTAAGTAGAAATTTTGGGTATCTATACTTTACTGGAGTAATTATTTTTCAGCCGA
>JAQMYG010000020.1:8960337-8983434 GCA_030014215.1 Clariallabes teugelsi
AGAAGTCTTTTTAAACCCTAGTATCTATACTTCTACTCAAGTAATGAATGTGAATACTTTTGACACCACTGCTGATTGGTAATGAATCAGATGAGATAAGACCATGAAAGCATGGTATTATTTATAGCTAAAAGACTAGAGCAGTGACATTTGCGCCCCCTATTGAAGCAGTGAATTATTACAAAACACAACCAATGCCGAAAGGCTTAAACGCTTCAGTCTCAGATAATGAACTATAGGCCTATTTTTGCACATTTTACATAAACTTATAAAAATATATAGAGAATATATTTTCTGTGGTAGGTTTATTACAGCTAATCTTCCAGTCACACTTCCTGGGCTTTAGCTATAGTAAAATAAATTAATATAATAAACTTTAGGATGAAACTAAACTTGATAATGAAACTAAAACTGCAAGAATGAGTACTAAATAAATGGCGGGTGACAGCGGCATGTGATAGATGTAAATGTTAAATAATGGGTATAAGCGGTGAGTGTTGGGTGTAAGTGTCAGGTGATGGGTATGGGGCTGGTAGTGCGTGTGAGAGTTGGGTGTGAGTGGCCGGTGACAGGGTGAGTGGTGAGTGTTGAGCGTGAATGTCAAGTGACAGGTGTAAGTTGTGAATTATGGGTGTGAGTGACAGATGACAAGTGTAAGAGTGATGGGTCTTAGTGGCGGTCAATAACGGGGATTGGGAGGTAACAGGTGTGTGATACATATGAGTGGTGAGAGATGGGGTGAGTAGCAGGTGATAGGTTTACATGTGAGTACATAGGTACACGTGTGTGTAGTGGGTGATGAGTGCGAGTGGCCAGTGACAGGTGTAAGTGATGAGTGAGGGGTGTAAATGACAGATGACAGGTGTGAGTGATGGGTCTGAGTGACAGATGACAGGTGTGAGTGGTGAGTGATGGGTCTGAGTGACAGATGACAGGTGTGAGTGGTGAGTGATGGGTGTGAGTGACAGATGACAGGTGTGAGTGGTGAGTGATGGGTGTGAGTGGCAGATGACAGGTGTCAGTGGTGAGTGATAGGTGTGCGTGACAGATGACAGGTGTGAGTGGTGCGTGATGGGCATGAGTGGAAGATGACAGTTGTGAGTGGTGAGTGACAGATGACAGGTGTGAGTGGTGAGTGATGGGTGTGAGTGGCAGATGACAGGTGTGAGTGGTGAGTGATGAGTGGCAGGAGACAAATGTAAAATGACCAGTGTGAGTGTGAATGGCCCCATCACAGAAGAAGAAGAAGAACAACAACAACAACAATCATCATCATAATTATCATCACAGTTTGGAGAAAGTGATCTTTTAAAAGTCAAAATCATACATTTAAAGATAAATTGCATGGACAAATACTTAAAGATGTAGTTTATTTCTTATCAACTGTGAATTTATATGACAATTACAGGGTATTATTTATTTGTTTATTTATTTATTTGTTGTTTAATTTGTAAGCTACTGCTTTTAGCAGCATTACAAGATAGGTTATCTCCTAAAGTCGTGTGGCTACATTTAATTAATACAATATAGTCGTTAGAGTCGTTGAACTCCTCAGCCCATCGTTTGGGCCTTTTTATGAATGTAAAATAATCAGACATAAAGCAGATAAAGTATAGCGATAAAGAATAAGTGTTTAAATCCGGTGTTGAACAGAAGTGCGTTGCATAATGGAGGTGCTCACAGGTTTGTGTTATTTTGCTAGTCCACCTGCAGGTCGCAGCATCACACCTGAATATCGGATTTGGGGGGGAAAAAATATTCAAAATAACAGATGTTCCAAGGTTACAACTTGTGATAGCGGCCCGCTCTATTATTTTACACATTACACATTATCTTACTGTCCAATATAAACTGAGATTGTCTAATGGTGAATGTGTTTTTGGCAATGCAGACTGTTCTGTTTTCACTAACGCAAAAAAAAAGAAAGAAAGAAAACGAACACGATAACTGAACCTAAAATGTTAGTATTGTAAAATCTGAAACTGTCCTTTATTCTCATTCGTAATGCCAATCGACATTTTATGTGGTCTGTGTCTACAGTCTAAATGTACTAATCTTTCATGCCAGATCCTCATCACGCCCGTGAAGCACAAAACTGCCATTGTACTTATGGAGTGCTTCTTTTGTACCTTATATCAACACTTATATCCTTTTTATCAAAGCAAACTTTTTAGATTTTCAGAAGGAGGGTTGGTATGCGTACAGGTGACCTTTTACTGTCAAGTAGAACATTAGGAATTATGTTTATTATAGTAATGATATGATATAGGAATATGTGAAACATTATTTTATAGTTTTTTTTTTATTTAGCCTATACGTTTATTTGAAGGAAGTGAAACAGTGACCTAACTGAAATTCGCATTTCTGCCATCATATTACAACAGAACATCATGTTAATTCCTAAATTATTCAGTCATTGTTGTAATAAATTAGAAGTCTTGCTTTTTGATGGCTTATATCGATAAAAACATGTAATTATATACATGAATAAACTCGTACGTGTTTGTCCTTATGCATCTCGTGTGTTATTATAGGCCTGCCTGCCTGTAGCTTTCTAAATTATCAGTTCACAAGGTTCTTTTTGAGTAATAGAATATAAAATAATACAACAAGTGACACAATTAGACTTTAAAACGTCTCATTAACACCTTGTCACTAATAATAATAATATTAACTAACTCTCAAGATTTGCTTACTTTGCATCGATAACTCAATAATGATTCAATATCTTTATTGACTCCCCCCCAAATTACATCTTCAGTGTAACAAACTTGGAAAAGGCAAAAACGTTTATCTGGGTTGCATTTTTCTCTTTATTAGCAACAAATCAGTGCTACAGTACCTCTGGTGGAGCGCAGCTCACACAAAAAAACTCCACATTTTAACTTTACCGGTACAAACTATATACACATAAATACATACCACATTTCTGTAGTCCTTTCTGATAAATAAAAATGGAATTCGCAAACACAAGTAAACGCAATGCGTGGTGCCACATGTAGAAGTTTTTGACTTACTGTTCATAGAAAAATTGAATGACATATTAGTTACAGCAAATCACCATATAGTTTTCAGACGATACAACATAGAAAGTGCACATAACCCGGCTGTGGACTATTGTGTATCTCAGGAAAGTAAAGAGTCAATTCGGAAGGGGTGGTACCGGGCCTCCTGTGCGGTGTGAACGGGAATGTGGGAATATGTCAGATCCTGAAGGTGACTCTGGAAATCAGGCACACGCTTAGTTAAGTTCGAGGAGTCGCATCTGCCCTCTTGAGACACACACGAGAATTCAGAGCCGGCATGGAATAACGGTACAGTGAGCAGTGGATAGCTCATGACCAGCGGCATGAAGTGAGACACTGTGGGCAACATTAGCTCAGTGCCGTTGGAAACGGTTTCCTTTACTTCCTCTCGGCACCTGAACGGTTTACTGAGAATGCTGTCGATGGCGAATGAACTCGAGAACTTGGTGCCATTTCTGGTTGTCTCGTCGCGCACCGGCACGCCGGTGTCCCTGGCGAGCACATCCAAGTCCTTTAGAGGTTTTTTACTAATGCGCTTCCTCCTGCGGCGGAAAACGCCGTCCGCAAAGGTGTACTCGCTGTGAGGGTTCAGCATCCAGTAATTGTCCTTCCCCCAGGGGCGCGACGGATCCCGCAGCACTTTCAGAAAGCAGTCGTTCAGCGACAAGTTGTGCCGCACGGAGTTCCGCCAGCCGGTGTAGCTGCCTCGGAAAAAGGGGAATTTTTTCATCAGGTAGTCGTTAATCTCAGCCAGCGTGAGGCGGCCCGTGGCCGAGTCTCTAATGGCCATGGCGATGAGGGCGATGTACGAGTAGGGAGGTTTGGGTCTGCGCGTGTACGGCTTGGTCGTGGCGCCGGAAGCGCGCGCCGCGGGGGCCGGGCTGTTAACCGCGCAGTCTCCGTCCGAGCCCAGCTCCTCTTCAGTGCACAGCGGAGAGCTCACTTTAGCCTCACCGAGCGCGTCCTTCTCCGGGATGCGAGTGGTGGAGAAAACCTCCAGCTTCATGTCTTGCTTGTTGCACGTTAGGACAAGATGCTCAATAAACTACTACAAGAATCTCCCTCGTCCTCTACAGGGAAGTCCTTATGGGAGAACTGAGCGCTTTAACAGCGGCTTGTTAAATATTATAAGCGCTCCAGGCCAACCTACAGGGGCGGGTCTTGTTTAAAACGTCGTCGAAATACCGCGTCTGCACCTGTGTTTGTATGTGTGTCTGTGTCTTTGTGTGTGTGTGTGTGAGAGAGAGAGAGAGAGAGAGAGAGAAAGTTTAGAAAGAGTTCCAGGGTGATTAATTATTATAAACAGGTGTACCTCAATCAAGTAATTAATTTATTATAGGCGATACACTACCAAGCCAAAAATAGTCACGCAAGTTGTTATTATTTCAGTCCAGAGTCGCATTAATTTCTCTCCAAAACCATCTATTGATGGTGGGAGAGACAGGCTGCTGTGTAAAGCCTTCTCCAGCCCATCCCAACGATTCTCAATGGGTATTCATCTTGCAATATGCCCGGGGTCTTGATGTGCCTTGATGGAAAACCATGGTCTTTCAGTATATTTAGGTAGGCAGCTGTATTCAGTTTTTGGGCACATAATGTTGCTGAACCTAAACTTGACCAACAGGAGCAACCCCAGATCATAACATTGCCCACACAGGCTTGGATACGGTATAGGCACTCGGCATGATGGGCACTTCATCCACCTCTCTTCTTACCCTGATGTACCCATCACTCTGGGAGAAGGTGAATCTGGAATCAACAGAACACACTTCTGTTTCTTTATAGTCCATTGTTTATGCTCCCAAATTTGCAAAACAACTGTTTAGTCCCCATCCTTTGAATTCTCTTCTCATTGTGCATGTAGAAATGTTACTACTTTTACTATTAAACATAGCTGTGAATTACAGCGTTGTGTGTGAGTATGTTTTTAACAATTTAATTTTAATAAGCATTTAAGTCTCTAATCTCACATCATGCTCATTCAGGATGGTTTTTGACCACATTTCTTCTTAGAAGATGATGGTTCATCCTTCCAGTATTTAATAGTGTTTTACAGTTCTTGACCCAATTTTAGTAGTTTCAGTAGTTTCAGCATTCTCCATAGTTTTTTTTTTTCAATTTAACCATTCTGAAGCAGAGTAACATCTTTGCCACAACCAGGAAAAAACCTTCTGACATGATTACTTAAGAAACGAGAAGCTACTCCCTGCATCAGTTAGTGTAAAATAACTTGTTGCCAGTTTAACCATATTAATCACTACAGTAATTATCCAGTCTAAGGCTCTTACCTGTTTGCTTAGTTAAATCCACATAGTGACTTTTATTTATTTATTTTGGCCTGGCTGTGTACATTCAGGGTGTTACTGATTATTTGAGGGCCCTAAGTGAGCGAGTGAACCTCTTACTCACACCATAAAATAATTAATAATGTAAGGTTTTGAAGGAGGGGGAAAACAATATACAGTATTCTTTTATTTATTCACTTCCATAGCCTGTGCTAGGGAGTTCAGAGCACAAGGTACAGGATACCCTTGATGAGGTGCAAAAACAAGTCACCCACACCCACTTATGCACCCAGCAATACATTGGATGGTACCAGTCCAAGGTACATGGTTGAATCTTAGGTCTGTTTTGAGTTGTTGTGCAGGTTCTTTGGTTTCTTGGATTTCTCAAAAATGCCAGTGGGTAAGCTGCCTAAGATAAATTGTCTCTGGAAGTAAACCAACTTGTGAATCAGTGTGCGAATGTGTGTTTTTGCGGCCTTGCAATTGACTGGCATCCCATTCAGGGTGTATTCAGAATTCACACTCTGTGTTTATGGAATAAGCTCTGAATCTACCATGGCCTTAATCTGGATTAAAAAAATAAATATTTGTTTATTAAGTTCTGGGTTGAGGACTGGAAGACGTTTCCTGTGTTTAGGAGTTATATGGGTTTGTTTGCAGATACTTACAATTTTACAAAATTACAAAAAGCATGTTTAAATTGCACCAGGTGTGAAAGAGTGTGTTAGTGGGGTCCTGATCAGGATTAAAAAGTTGCAAAAGATTATTTAAAAAATGAATTAATTAATGAAGGCATGTTAGGTTAATAGTACTTATACACAGTATTCAGTTAGTATAGTATGTAAGTTCTATTAGAGGCAGAACCTTTGAGTTTTTACCCTTAAGTTCATGTCTAAAAATAAGGTGTAGATCAGGGTACCACAAATTCTGAAACCAAACATAGTTTGATAAAGTCCGTGCTGAAAGTCTTCTGATGCAACTCTCTAGTAATTTACTAATTTAAAAGACATTAGTGCAAGAAAAGCACCAAGCTTGACTACTGTTATTCTGGAACTGGGGCACTCTTCTGTACACTATTAGATAAAACAGGCCATCATTTTTCTAAATCTTTCTACTAGCTCTCTTTTAGGAAATCCTTTAGTTATATGGTTCAGCATAGAACATTTCATGGTTCTCCCAAAAGGACTGACAATATCATGCTGGCTTTTGTAAGTAAATCATTGTGTCAGTCTTAGATAAGTGAATTCACTGCTGGGTGGAGGTTGTTGACATTTAAAAGAATGGAAAAACATTGACAACACAATGTTCATGTGTCAGAATGTACTTTTACTTCATGGCAATGCTACAGTGTGCAGCATGTTGTTGCAGAAAATAAAAAGTGCATGATAAGAATTCACCTTGTGTGCTAATCCTTGCGTACTTAGCACTTGTTAGTGTGCAAGTGCATAGAATTTGGGCATTCCTTTTGGAAAGCTGCCATCATGTACTTTGGATGCCTGCCAAAGTAAAAAGCTATGCGTGCAAATGAGAACATGGATAAAGGGGGGAATGATTCTCATAGTACAGGTGAGCACAAGGTCACTGACAGGTCAGAGAGTTACTGTCTCTCTTTTTAATCCCTTCAGATTTAATGACTTAGGGTACGAGGCTTTTGTACTGGAGAGCCACATTATAGAGTTTAACACTATATGTACTTGATGTACACAACCAGTCAAGTCTGGTTCTTCCTGATTTTTTTATTTCTTTTTGCATTGTAAAACAATGCTAAAGGCATCGAGAATACATCATAAATGGGATGGTCTTCATGAGAGCCAGTTCCATCATGGTGCTTGATGGGTTTTACAAATGCATTTGACAATAGAGTTCTTGCAAGAACTATTCCAGAACAGCTGAACTTTGTGTCTTAAAATAAAAGCTGACTGTTGTTGTTGTTGTTATTAATTAGGTACCTTATTTTTAGCATTGTTCTAGATTGTAGGGGGGAAAAATCTAACCTTGTGTCTATACTTTTGACTGGTTATTAGCTATGATTTTGAGTTTGCTAGAAGAGAAAGAACAATACTCTCTGTTGTGCTGTGACCCTGCATAACCTGCGTTTGTAGTCATGTATCAAGACCAAGGATGAAATTCTCAGTCAGACATAGGCAGACAGTAGTGTCACAATGTTTGTTTAGTATTTTATTTAAGCCAAATACCTAGAGTCGAAATATAGCAGGGCTTGATTCTGTTTATCATAAAAAAAAGTACTATGGTAACATGTGTATCAAATCCAGTTCCATATTTAAATAGGTTAATAAAAGTACTAACACCCATATAAGGTTAAATAATGTCATTATTTTATATTAACATCAACACCTTATATACCTCAGTCTCTACTACAATGTACCTGACAAGCCTTTCCTCCCTCCTCTGTCCTGTGACTACATTTTGTTTCTGCTGAATGAATTTAGAGAAAATATTTGTCTTGCAGTTCTATTAATCCATGGCAAACTCATGTGTGCATACTTTATTGGATACTCTACAAAACCAGATTAAAATGTGATAGTTATATGATCCTTATATCACCTTAACAATGCTGAAAGTCTCACTTGTCTTTTAGGAAGTTTTCTAAAAAACTGATATCTGAATCCTGTCACTATACTCCTGGTTGCTAAGATCTGTTTCAATTCAAGTCTAGAAACAAGGAAGGAAAACAATGCTTAAAGAATAAATGTATATATGTTAAAACTAACATCAGAATTGCTGCCTGTAAGGTTACTGTATGTCTTGCTAATACACAGATCAGACACAAACATGCACAAATGGGAGGCAGCCCAGTTGTGCATCAAGTAGCATTACCATCTTACATCTCAAGGATCAGCTGAGCTACATGTGCTTCCCATGTCATAAAAAACATACCAATAGGTCGGACTGGTTATGCTAAATTCCCCTAGATGTAAGTAAGTGTGTGCATGGTACCTTATAATGGACTGGGATACCATTCAGTGTGTATTCTTGCTTCATGGCAAGTTTTCTGGAAGGGCTCTGGATTCACCTGGTTCTGACCAGGATACAAATGGTTTAAGTAAATGCATGGTTATTTAGAAACCTTAAACCTGAAAGACTTTAGAGTCTTTCACCTTCTTCAAATATACTTTTTAGACCATTATTTTCAACTTTAACACACACCAACTTTTATTTAAAATAATCTAAGGCTTCTGCAGTAGCATCCCAACATCTTTGATTTCCAGCAGACAGCAAATCCACTCTAGATGAGCTTGCTCACTATGCTTGTCCAGCTCTCATTCACTCATTCTACATGACAAACAACTCCAAACCCTACTGTATCGTACAAAATTATGACATAGACTCTGCAAACTACATGACCAATGGAGTATTGTTTTAATATTCACCTTTACTCATTCTATTTTTCTTAATGTTTGTTTCTTCTTCCAAGAGGTTACATGAGCAGAGGTGAGGTTGCTGTAAAAGGTCATGTAAAGTTAGTTGAGTTCCTCGCGTGCCATGAGGCAAGTGATAATCATTAATCTGTCTTCACTACCACACCTACATGCAGCCCACGGGATATTTTTTTCCATGCGAACCAATTTTCTTTAGCAGTGTGTGTTTTACCAGGTTCATCGGGCAAGCAAACAAGCCTCTGCAACTTGTGGGTGCAACATGCAATCATAAGCACACTACAAAACCACAGAATCAGCCGGTGAAACCACTGGGTGTTTCATAATTAAGGTGCTGGCATAAACTCATCTTTGTTTCATCTGAAGCACCTTAAATGAACACAACTTTCCAAAGAAGTCAGTCTCAACAGCCGATAGAGTGAGGGTGTATGTATTCAGGTAATATAAAAATGTTATAATGTTTTGGTATACTGTGTGTGTGTGTGAGTGTGTGAGTGTGTGTGTGTGTGTGTGTGTGTGTGAGAGAGAGAGAGAGAGAGAGAGAGAGAGAGAGAATTGATGGCACTGGATTATTTAATGTGATTTTAGGAAAGTTACCAAGTAAGTAAGATTCTAAGCTTTTAAAGGATTTAGCCAGTAGTTCTTTCTTTTAACATGAACCCACTTTAATTACGCACTTTGTCAGGTTTGTTGAGCAGGTGAACAAGTCTTGGCAAATTGTGGCTTTAACACAGACACAGACACAATAACATAAACAGTACAATTAGAGGTAGGAATTACTTATTATTATAGAATTAGCCCAGAATCAGTAGACCAGATTTCACCAGATACAACTTTAACAGGGATGTACAAACCACTGTGAAGTAAAAACTCTTCCAGTCGAGGGGCTATTCAATGACTGTGGTTTCTTCTGGATCTACTATAGCAAATTATTTTCCATATATATTTTTTTCACCCAGTTGCCGCTTGCCTATATGGCAGAATCATTGTATGCTGATAATCAGTATATTCATGCTATTGCTTGTGCAATATTGAAATTACTCATTTACATCAGATCGAATTAAATATTTTATCCTGTATGAAATCAAAAGCTAAAATATTATTTAGATATAATTTAAATATATTTATTTAAATATAATTTTGTTGCATTTAAGGTTTGTACAAACCAAATTGAAGGTTAAAAAAAACTCATATTCCGCTATACTCTGTACCACATATTCTGTACAGGGTCATGGGAGGCCTGGAACCTATTCCAGGGCACTCGGAAGCCAAGTTGGGATACACCCTGGACAGGGTGCCAATCCATCACAGGGAACACACACACACACTCACACACTCTACAGACAATTTGAAAATGCCAATTAGCCTAATCTGCATATCTTTGGAACGTGGGAGGAAACCAAGTACTGGAAGAGCATATTTTATAAGTGTGAGGCCACAGTGCTGCCCATTATAAAAAAAACTTTTTTAGTGAATTACTGTACAAGTAAGGTGGCACAGTGGTTTAGTGGTTAGCCCTGTCGCCTTGTACCTCCAGGGTCCGGGTTCGATTCCTCTGGTTTGTGTTCATGGAGTTTGCATGAACATTAGAGTAATTGTCGTTCCAAAATTATCCATAGTGTGTGAATGATCGTGTGTGTATACTTAGACATTTAAAACATAATTTCAGTTAAGAGCAACTAAAATTGCAGCTCATGTAATAAACCTGCCATAATCGTTAAATAATAGTGTAATGTGAGTATATTTACAGACGAATACAGTGACAAAATCAGATTCAGTTCTTGATTCCAACATGTACTATAACATAGCCTTGGCTAGTTGTATATTCTGAGCGGACTGGTACTACACTTCTGGACCATAGATCTTCAAAGAACTTTGAGTCCTGCCGTCAATCCTATTTATAAACAATTCCGATTTAACTGTCAAACCCTGTTTTAAACAATGTGACATATGTTCTATTTCAATCATTCCTTTTGTGAATGGTTCCATAATAAATCACATCCCGATGTATAAAGCTGACCACATTTTGTTGAGAAATAACAATGCATCACAATAATCCTGCCAGCATGCAAATGCTTCAGATGCTTCTGATTTCCTAGCTGTAACTAAAACAAACACAAATCTAGTCATTTGGCCTGAAGAACAGCACCGGACCACTTTAGTCAGATTGAGTTTCTGCTCTGTGTTTAGTCATTTCCCTTCCTTTTCCCAAACAAAATGACTTGCAGCAGCCTAAACACTCAATCAAACTTGACACTGACATCTAAAGCATGTCTCAACTGTACTTTTGAAATTTTATAAGCTTGTATAATGACTGACAAATGTAGGGAAGGAGGTGTGTTACACGACATGAGCTGAGCTGAAATTTGTGAGCCTATAAATCTCAGATAAATGAACGAATGTGGATCTAACTGCACCAATTTGAGGATGGTATCTGGAGCGTCTCTGGAGCGTCTCTGGAGCTTATAGTTTCTTTATTCTAAAAACTTTTACAAAGATTTGTCAGTGCAGTGAAAATTAATTGTACCCAAATCTGGTACATGCAGGATTACAATTACTCAATTACTAATTTATTGAACCGATTTGTACCATCTTTTGTTATGTTCTGATGTTAGCCAGAACTTTTCTTTGTTTATGACTTTTATTTTAACTGTTTCTGGGGCATAGCAACAAAACATCAGCAATCATAACAAGGAGGACAGAATGACATAAATTGCTTGTTCCACATGAGGAATCACAATGAGTATCTGTTTTGTTGTGTGTTTTGCAACTCAAACATACAAATTTCCACTCAAATACCATGAAGAGTATAATTTTACCAAAGAAAACACGGTGTTTAGATTGTAGTTAGACAATGCAGCGAATTGAGAATTCGTCGGTGATGACTTTGGCATCAGATACACTCATGTTGTTCGCATCTTTTCAAATCATGCAAAAACAATATTACTTTTACACAACAATCCGCTTTCTCACATATCTGTTCTTTTACTTTATTTAACAGACAATTCGTGTGAAATATGTGAAAGCATGCCTTTTTAATAATCTACTTTTTCCTACTAACTTTTACAGATTAGCTTCTTAAACAAGCATGTAACAAAACAACAGTGTTTCAAACGATAATAACTGATCTTATCCTAGTGAGCCTGCACTACAGACCTCTGATTAGACCTTTTAGCCATACCTGCCATGACATCATTCTTATTAGGTTTGAGACATCTGTGCAGATAAAAACTATGTAGCTAAGATATTTACCCCTTTACCTCAACCTTAAATTTTCTCTCGTTGTCTACCGTAGGTTTGGGACTTTAAAAATTGTTTATACATACATATACACTTAGAATTGGATTCAATGCGTTAAATATGCAAATACATACCATACAGTCCATACACTTTAATAGGAACAGCTATACGTTGTGCATGTTTTCCAGTCAACCAATTACATGGATCAGGGAAGTGTGTAAAAACTTCATGAACATACAGGTAAAGAGCTTCAATTAATGTTCACATCGAGCATTGGAGCAGGGGAAAAAATATGATCTCAGTGACTAAGTATGGCAATGTTGTTGATGCCAGATGGGCTTGTTTGAGTATTTGAGAAACTGTTGAAAAATCCTTGGATTTTTATCCAAAGTATCCAGAGTTTACACATACTCAGAATCATGATATTGGTGAAAAAGGTAATAGGATTATGACCAAAATAGTTAGAAAATGCATGGGAATTATGTAGTAACTTAAATAACCACACTTTACAACCATGGTAAACAGAAAGGTATCTCATAACGTACAACCGAATCTCTCAGTCAAAAACAGGAATTTAAAGCTAATTCTGACACACTTTCTCACAGAAACTGGACAGTTAAGGACAGAAGAAATGATCCCTGGTCTTCTTACAGTTTTCAGATGTACAGATTCGGTGAGACCTACAATCATTCATTCTTCCATTCAAGTCATCATCATGAACAATGGCTGGCCGCAGTGACCTATGACTTCACACTGCAGTCATTGCTGAAGTCCCAGACTTCATGCTACCCTTCTATCACACACACACTCGCATATACAGGCAATTTGGAAATGCCAATCAGAGCTAAAACACTTGCTTTGGACTGTGGGTGAAACTGGAGCACCTCAAGGAAACCCACAAAGCAAGGGGAGAACACATGGACTATGCGCAGAGACTGGAGACTGGAAGTGAGATTCAACCCCTCAACCCTGGAGGTAAGAGGTGAAAGTGGTTACCACTAAGCCAAATGTAACATTATATTTTTTACCCATTAGGATATTTGACATGAACATTAAGTGAAGCTCTTGACCTGTATCCGCACAAGTTTCTGCATTTCACTTCTGCTGCATGATTGTCTGATTGGATAATTGCATGAATAAGCAGAGGTACAGCTGTTCCTATTAAAGTGACTGGCGAGTGTACAGCTAAGTTTAAAGCTGTGGAAAAAAATTTTGATTATGGAGTAACAAAACAAAATAACAAAAGATTCTGGCCAACTGGTGGTGGGTGGTAATGCATCTTTGTGTGTGCGAGTCAGAGAAAGTTTCCTGTTTAATTACATCCTTTATCCAAACACACACCTGCCCAAAATAGAGTTTCTGTGAGAGCGCCTGCACCTGTTTTTATGCCTGGCTAGGTTTATTACTCTTTTGCTTCCTGTTTGTTTGTATTATCTTTCTTCCTTTACTTTCGTATTCAATTCGGGACATTATTTCAGTGTTTGTTTAGGCGTGCGTTTATGTGTTTGACAAGAGACAGACCGCTTGGGACACCCGGCACAGCATTTGTGAAAGATACAAACAAAAATTATTACAAACTTTGGGAAATTAAACACATTTTCTGTCATTAATACCAAAATATGGATGGCTTGTTTATTGTTTCTTGAGTGCATTCAAGATTGGTAATTATAAAGCCTATAGAAAATATCATGTAAGCAGTCATGTAGTTGTTATGCAGTGAAGCTGCACTGCACAATATTGTTTTCTCCGCTCTAACACAAGATCCAACACATCCTGTAATTATCCAGCCGCATAAAAATGTCCATATGGTTTCAAGCACTTGGTTTGTGATTCATTGGAGAGGTATTTTATAGAGGATTTCATTTCTCCATATTAAACTGTAAATCTTCACAGAGTTTATCTTCTAAAACATTTTTACTATGAAATGTTTCTTGCGACTGATGTTATGTTTATCAGATTTTACACCTCTAAATGATTTCAGCGTGCCATGTTAATTTTAAGGTTTTATTGAAGATACATTTGTATATTGGTAACAGATTTCGAAGCAAGGCTTTAAAATTAGGGATTTCTTTATGTCTTGAATAGTTTGACTTCAAGTGATATTTTATCAATAAAACTATTAGCAATGTTCAGGTCATGCTGTACAGTATATGTGAACAAGGTATTCAACTTAATTCCTTATAGAAAAGTGTTTGGATAATATACAAACTCTTGATAAATTTAAAAACTTTGATTATAATATTAAGAATTTGAATTTGAATAATTTTAATAATAACATTTGTTTGAATTTAACGACGTTTATTTTGAATATTTTTGTATATAAAATATAACATTATTTTGTAATGTTAATGCAAAAATGATTACTAAAGAAAATACTTTAAATATGCAAATATTTTACATTCGTAACATTTGTAACTATTAAAGAAAGTACTTTAAATTTGCTTGATTTAACAAATAAATTTTAATTCTGATATGAGTCTCACATTATCTTATGTATAATAGTATATAAGAAATGTTCTATTCATATACAGTATGTATTTTATAAGAGAGGGATAATAGATAAAATGAGCATAGTATTTTATCTGGGAAAGCTTCATTCTTGTTATTGTTGATCTAAAGTTGAACTAGCACTTGAAATCTAGGCTAGTCTTTCAGTCTGGTATGCAAAGCATAGCTTAAGAACAATTCATGCTTAAGGTTTGGCTGTTTGATGGTTTAAGCTGACCTGCGTGTATTCATGCAGGAGGAATTTTAAATGCTCTGTGTCTGTTAAAAACAAGTCTGTCCTCACTGTGTTCACCTGCACATTGAAAGTTCGTAGCTGACACAGACAAGAACAGAGGTCACAGAGAGGTTTCATGTGCGTGTGTGAAAGGGAGAGAGATTCTGTACTAAGGAATGTCTTTGTGTGTGTTGCTATAATAGGCCGTCAGTGGATAGTCTATAGAAGTTATTAGACTCTAAATCTTCGACAATAGCTACAACATGCAGCTTCAGACAATTTCTCACCCTTAATCTCGATTCCTCACACGCTATATCCGCACAGAATCCAGCTCAGAGAAAAAAACAACAAACATATCTTTTAAAGTATATGATAACCTACTGTCTGATATGAATCTCAACACACAGTGTTAATACAGACAGCCCTGTCCCTTCACCTGTGCCAAAAAAGGTTAAATGATATCTAAATTATTCATTACATCTATACTATGGGTTTTTGTATCCTTTTAAACTTTGATTATGATAAATAATTGATCCAAACTGGCAAACAGGAACAACAGCTGCTCTGTAGTCTTTTGTCGGAAAATGAAATCAAATCCCCATACTCACGCTTTTGACGTGCAGCGCTTCGCACGGCACCCTCCACCCGGCAAATTCATGCATTCTGTTGAAAAAGACAATTAGGCATACAGAAACAACTCTCAGTCAGAGAGGCCATGTCTCAACTCATAAACTACACAGAATTAGTATTTAAATGTACACTTAAACAAACGAACAGATCGAGGGTTCTTGGGGCAAAGGCTGTAGAATTTGCCCCAGATGCTACTCCAGTTTATCACGAGACCACACACACGCGCACACACACACACACACACACACACACAAAACATAGAGAATCAGCCATGATAAAACCGGAGAACCCAAAGGAAACCCACATAAACATGAGAAAAACATGCAAAACCCCACTTAGAACCTCAAGCCTTGTTTTTTCTGCTTTGCTTCCCATTCTTCCAGCAGAAATGCACCTAAAAGCCCTGAAAACTGGGACCTTAAAAAGATATATCATATAGCATAGTTCATTTCTCCCAGTTTTATTGATGTACTATTTTTAATAAGTTTTGCTACTTTTGCTCATCCTGCATCTGGGAACCTTCCGATCAGTAGTCCAACGGCAATCAGCCATAATATTAAAACACAAAACATTAGGCCTGATGTTGAGTAGGTTCCACTTGTGCCCTTTGGGCATGACTCCACAAGACCTCTGGGGGTGTGCTGTGGTGTCTGGCTCTGGGATGGTAGCGGTTCCCTTGGGTGCTATAGGGGATGCGGCCTGCATAGATTGGAATTGTTTGCCCTGTACATTCCATGAATGCTTGATCAGAATGAGATCTGGGGAGTTTGATGGCAGGATCCACAACCTTGAACTTTTTTGCCTGCTAAGCCCCATACATAGCATGCTCTAATGGCCAACATTGACTTTTTTTCCCCACCTCATGACAGTGTTAGTATTGTGGCTGATCAGTGTATAATACATTATATTAAAGCACTGTTGTATTTTCAGTTCTGGTTGTTCAAAAGGATGCTAATAACATTTTTAACACAGCGGCTCTGACAGTCATTCCGGCTGCAATGTTTACAGTGACTCTCATTTTCTAATATGTTATCATTTCTACTAAGAGCATAGGCCCTTGTATTACTAGACACTCAACACCACCTGATTTAAAAAGCTGGTGTAATTGTAATTGGTGATGTTTTCTGTGAAAAGAATTTATTTAGAATTTTAGGAAGGAGTCTCCAATGTTAGTACTATGTAACAAACAGAGGTATGTTTCTGTTATGGGAAGCTAACTTGTGTCCAAAATATTGCACAATACTAAATATAAGTTTTTAATAGGATTGCCATTATTTACTAAATGAATTAAAACACGTTTGCTACATGTTTTGGGATAAAAGGAATAACACTTTGTGATATGAAAAGATTTTTAGCAGACCTTAAAATTAGGGCTCTAGTCAAAGTTTAGTTTCCCTTTGCTTTACTACTTAACAGCGTGATAATGAGCTAGAAAAAGAGAAAACCTAAACCATTGCAAGGCAGTGAGTTCTCATGAATTGAGAAGCACCTTCTGAGTTTTCACATATTTGCTTTAAATACATTTAGTAGTGGATTTGAAACTGATCTTTAATCAGTAATGTTGTACTTGCTTATAAATTATTTATTACAGAACTTCAAATTAATGTGTTACCCATTAGTATTGTAAAGCTTTTTGTGCATAGAAGATGATGGTCTGTTTTATAAAGCTGGTTTATAAGAAGGTGGTTAGAGACATTGGAGTGTTGGCAGATGTTGTTGTTGGTTATTGCAATCTCTTATTGATCTGGTTTTAATCTTTCCTATTTGCTTGAATCATTAGGAGGAGGAAGTGAGACAGAATAACAGGGGATCTACAGATGCGTAATTCACCATCGATCCACTGACCTTGATTGCTACTTTACCAGAATATTTTTTTCCATTCTTCTCTTGATAGCTCCTTTGTTTTTATTGTGCTGTCAGAAAGAAAAAAAGTATGTTCTGTGTGCTGATCGTATTTCCCACAGAGCTTTTAGGCTGATAGTTTTCTTAGTCTGTGACCTAGTGAACCATTATTTATTAGTAGAGACTTTAAAAGGCAAGGGCGTCTTCTGAATGCCATAAAAGCAATGTAAATGTTTGTTTCAGTATGTTCTCTAACAAAGTCTGGGATTTGGGTACTGTATATGGGGATCATGTGACACTTTAACTGTACAAAGATCAACTCCATTCAACTAGACTTCCGATGGCAACTGGCTGAACCAGAAATAAATTCTAAGTTAATAATTTGTGATGCACTCACAAATTTGTGATGCACTTTTTAGTTAATTGTATTTCCTATCATTTGTAACATATTTTCACAGGTAAATATGTTTCAGTTCCTATATGTAACACTACAAAAATACAGAATATTTCTGCAAACTGCTGTATGTATCTATATTGTATACCCAGTCATCTAACGGAGTGAGTTTGTTTTACAAACAATCAGAGGAGGAATATGATTTGGTGGACTGGACTAAAATTAAAAGCACATTTTCAAAAACATGAAAAAAAAAAAAAAAACATGGTAAATCAGATAACATCAAACACCCAGTAACACAGTAAACACTTTGAGAGGAAAAAAAAACATTAGAGACAATAAAGGCTGGACAGGTTTAGTGTAATTTTATTTCATTTGGCAGCAGGAGACTTGTGTCTGCTTTAGTTAAAGATTCATTTTAATACGTTTTAATAAAGGGAAAAAGCTCACACAGTATGAGCACAGTGAATAGAGCATGAGAGTTCATGTCCTGAACACTCAATAGAAGCTGAAAAGCTTCCAACATCTAAATTTCAATGTTTTCAACTGCAAGGTTGAATTGTTTTAATGAATTAAAACAATGAATTGTTTTAAAATTAGGACATATAGAGTGTGTTTAAAGGACACCATCCGTTGACATAAATGAAACAATTTTTAAGGTAAAAGGTGCAGAACATGTGACACTTTAACTGTACAAAGATAAACTCCATTCAACCAGACTTCCAATGGCAACTGGCTGAACCAGAAATAAATTTAAATAAATAAAGTTAATAATTTGTGATGCACTCACTAATTGTAGCTTTTTATTAGCACATAACTTTAGGTAATTGTATTTCCTACCATTTGTAACATATTTTGCCACTGTGCTGTCTGTGCATGACATAATGGCTCTTAGTCTGGTATACTGTAAACCGGCTAACATCCTTAAAATATTTTGATTATTTTGATTTGAACAGTCAAGACAAGCAAGTAACATGTCTGATTACATTTATTTCAAAGTGGTTATATTTGCTTGACCTTTCATCTTTGGACTAATCTCAACTCATGAGAGACATCTATTGGGACTATAAAGTAAGTTATATATGCACGAATATCTGTGATCTTTAAAATCTGTGATCTTTAGCCCTGTGGCTACTTTCTAGTCTGATGTGTTGGACCCAAAATTTTAATGTTTGTTTCCCTAAACCACTTAATTATCACTTTTGCCTTATGGAAAGGTCCTCCATCATGCTGGAAAAGGCATTGTTCGTCACCAACCTATTCTTGAATGGTTGGGAGAAGTTGCTCTTGAAGAATGTTTTTGTACCATTCTTTATTCATGGCTGTGTTTTTAGGCAAAATTCTGTGTGAGTTCACTCCTCTGGCTGAAAAGCAACCCCACATATTAATGGTCTCAGCATGCTTTACTGGATGCATGTCACAGGTCTGATGCTAGTGCTCAACTTCATACATTTTAAGAACGGCAGCGAAGAAGCCACTTCTCTCCAGAAAAAAAGCCCTCAGGGACAGACTGATTTTGTTTGTGTTTAAGCACATTGAAATTGCTTATACATGCTTCAGTGCACTTTAAAATACAATATGGGACAAACACAATGTGCTTATTCACTTGGGCGTTAAACACTCACTCTCACGTACTTCCCTGTAAGCGCTCCTGATTGTCACATGTATATCTTTGCAATTCCTTGCATCAAATGTTGCTAGAGCATCACATACTGCACTGTATGAATATAATACACTTATACACAGAGCTAAACACATTAGAGTCCATTGCATGAAAAGAGGTGTATCTGTACTAGGAAATTCCCGTATACCCCACTGATTTTTCGGAAGTACAGTATCTACAAGTACCACTGAGCGCATACATCAAATTCCACAAAGCCAGGATACTTCCAGATTGATACCAATTCGGATGTATCTTGCTGAGGAACCCTTTCATGGCAAATAATCCACTCAAGGATTTTGTCAGGAGACATTCACACCTGAAGCTCCATTTACATTTTACACCCTTGCACAACTCTGCTTTTCCCTTTTTTTTTGCTCTTTTTTTTTTCATCTCAACTTTTATTGTTTTTTGTTTTTTGTTTTTTTAAAAACACTTCCAAAACTCTGACATCTCTTGGTACATTACCCAGACACTACTTTTTATTTAGCCCAACCCAAGCCCTCATAACTTAGTGACTTGATAACTTAGTATAGTAACTTGATAACTAGATAACTTATATATAGTACATAACTTAGTACTATACAGTACATCCCCCACATCCTTCAAAAAATTACAATAGAATTGATTAAAAAATGTTTTTTATTAAATTTAAACCAAACACTAATAAATATACAAAGCAAAGTAAAAATAAGGGGAAGTACGGAAAATATGTAAAAATGGACAAATGTGCATTTATGAAGGTGCAATTAAATTAAAAGCAATACTAAAACAAACATGCACCAGTGCTTGTTAGATGTCCAAAATAAATGTCCTTCTAGCTTGATCCCATTAGATATTACATGCTGACGGCATGGCACGCAATGGCATCCTCCTCGTCTGACATCAGCTCCAGCATTGCAGCCTGCCACAGTTCTCTCTCTGCATCTGTTTGAGCGACTCTACACCTGAACTCCAGCAACTGCAAAACACACCATACGTTAACCCCTAAAAACACTCAAAGATGTACCGAACTTAACATATAGATGAATTTGTACACTTACTTATCTTCGTCTGTTTTTAGCCCCTGTCTTAATGGAGTCTCTTAACTGAGACTTTCTTGGCCGAGACAAAGAGTATTTCCTCTGCAGTGTCTCATAGTAAGTCCTGTAACATGCTGGATAAAAAAAATTCAGATACGTGACAGGAACAATTCAAATTATTAGAGGGACAAAAAAAAGAGACATGAAAATAATTACAATAACAAATTCTGATTACCCTTTATACACTCAGGGTCTGCATCTGCAAAAGTCATCTTTAATTCCTCCAGCAGATATGTCATCACTGCCTGATTATGAGGTAAACTTATTCTGTGTGGAAAGAGAGTAGTGTCATTAATTACATTTAAAATTATTATGTAAAACCCCATACATAGGATGTAAAGAAACAACATTCTTACCCAGTTTGTGGAACGTATTTATGTGGGTTTTTTTGGGCACTGGTGGCTCAGTGGTAGGTGATTCGCCTGCCATGAGGAAGGCCCGGGTTCGATTCCCAGCCAGTGCCCAAACACCCCAGCCACTGGACGCAGTGCCGGTCCCAAGCCTGTATAAATGGGAAGTTTGCGTCACGAAGGGCATCCAGTGTAAAACCTGTGCCAAGTTGTTGTGCGGACTGGATATTCCGCTGTGGCGACCCCTTGCCGGGAGCAGCTGACAGACCAACAACATTTATGTGGGTTGTTTTCTGAATTATGGAGGATCCTTACAGCTTCCTGTAACGTTGAATTAAAAACGCTTTAATACATACATTTTTAAACAACATCATATAATTCAGATGTGACAAACTGTTAAATAAGCTGGACATCTACAACAATGCAAGTAACAAAAAGTAGTTGTGTAGCCAACTGCTTAGGCTAACTTGGCAATTATAATTTGCTACTATATTGTCAGCTAACATAAAGCTCAACTTACCGCAATGCCCACATTATGTGCCTTCTTAATTCTTTTATGCACATGGCTTGACTCTTCCTGCGGTCTTCGCTCATCAAGACGCTGGATAACCTCTTTGAGAAGAGCAGTGTGTGCAGCTTGCTTCTCCTTCAAACCCTCAAGCTGAAGAGACAAAGGCACACCATGGCTAATCCTCCCACCCGGCTATGATATTAAGGACAGCACCTCTTTCTGCTAGTCATTAACATACAAAAGGCCTTTACACCTCACACCCATCACCTCTCACTGCTAGCTGTGAGGATTCCTAGAAACTTTCACCAATTCCCGTGTACATCCACATACATGAGGTATCTGGTCGTTTCACAAAATTTCCTTTTGCATGCTACCTTTCCAAACACTCTGCCTCATACATCTGGCAAACCTGAAGTTTAGCGAGGATTTCCCATACCCATATTTGTCCGGATGCAGCTCATTTCATACAGTGAGCCTTTGATCTGCTAATGTTTTATTTTAAACACACACTCAACACAAAGTTCTGATACTCCTGTGTGTGTAAGAGATGAGGCAGGCTTTTGGGGGTTTTGAGTGGGTTCTTTTCTGTATCTGTGTTTTTGCGTAAACTAATCTTTGAGCAAATATCCAGTCTGCGCCTCAGGTCTTAAGGCATTTGAAAAGTGGCAGTTTTGAAAAGCATACACATGCAGGCAAGTAAAGCAGGATCAAAGCCTGCAACACAATGTGCTAGATTTAGAATATGGCCCGCTCTCGGCTTTTGCTTCCATTGTCTCTCTCTTATTCTGATGAAAGTTCTTTGAATTCCTGTGCAGTGTAAACCTTTCTTTGTTCAGCACGAGGTAACAGAAGATATACACTCTTAAACATTGCCCTGTACTTCTCTCTCTCTCTCACTCTCTCTCTCTCTCTATGTTCCTTGCTATCAGTCTTTTTCTTCCTTCTTTCATTTTTGTTTTTGTGGCTCAGATCTGACATACACAGCAGCATCAAACAGTATTTAGTGTGACTGGGCTGTTCACTTCTTAGACCCCCCCACAAAGCATCACTTTTCTTTTGCGACTTTGCGCACCCTTCCTATTTGAAGTGGTTGTCAAGCCATGTCAGTGTTTGTGTTTGGGCGTGCCCCAGGTGTGTTTGCTTTAAGATGCAAGGAAACATATCATGTGTACACAAACACACACGCATTTATTAGAATCGAATTAAGTGGCATAAAATATCAGTTATGCGTCACAATGAATCAAGGTGTTACTATGGCTGCATTCTGTTTATTATAGGGAAACCTAGGAGGAAAACACCTGACAAACTCAATTTTAAGTGAGGAGTGTGTAACTCTAGTAAGAGCGAATATTTGAACTACAGTGATTCATTAGCAAAGGTTGGTGACTCAAATTGATTGATTTCACTGCATTAACAAGTAAATTACATAAATATTTTTAAAAAATGGAGCAAAAACGCCCTTGAATGCATTGATGATGCTGTGTCTTTGATTCTGTCTATGTAAATGTGTAATGAGTTGAGAAATCTGTATTTTTGTGTTGTCTAAAGGCAGAATAAATCAATAAACGTAAAAGCCTACAAGATAAACAATTAAATGAGATTTTATTAATGTTATTTAGTGACACAGTTTTGTTAAATGCTTAAACCACCAAATCGTGAAAGAATGTTGATTTATTTATTGGCATTCAGTGCTGCTATACAATATACTGTACATATGTAGACAACAAGTAGACTTTTTTATCTAATGCTAATTTAAATATAGCACACATTCACAAAGCCACACGCACACACCTCTGAACTGACTTTAAAACTCTCAAGTGTGTCTCTCTATCTTTAGGCGTAGAAGTTGTATGCTGCAATACAGTACAGTTGAGGTGATAAGCTAATGAATAAGCAAACCAGAATAAACTTGACATGCCTGTTTCAGCAATATGTCAGTATACAGTAAAAAAAAAAG
>JAQMYG010000020.1:8998225-9016821 GCA_030014215.1 Clariallabes teugelsi
CAGTCTCTCTCTCTCTCTCTCACACACACACACACACACACACACACACACACACACACACACACACACACACACACTACTACGGGATATTCTGTATTTCATCAGCTCCCCCTATTGGTCAAAGTGGTTATATACATTTAAATTTGTCTTAAAATCTAAACCAGTTGTTTTTTTCGGTTATATTTAGGCTTATAATTGTGCTGTTATTATTCAGCTGAAACCATTAAAAAGTAACTAAATACAATAAATAGACAGTGTTTTAAAAATGTGTTTATATTGGTCAGGCCTTATTTTCAAAAACCTTATGTGATCATTTATGAAAGAAATAGTAACTTAGTTTAATGAAAATCTTCACTTTCTCGTGTATCATTATCAGAAAAGAATCAGAAGATTTATTATTTTTAAATGCTAAAACCAGCAAATAAGGGATACTCTAAATTTAAGGTTCAAGCACACACATTCAGTAAGTTAATTAACATCTTATGACAAAAACAACATATCGGTGCCTGTGGAAGAAGAACATCCACACCTCCTTAATTATAATGTGTTACTTCTCAGCCAGTGGACACTTTCATGACATGGGTCATGTGTGTTAAAGTTAAGAAAGCTTGAAAGTGTACAGGAATCCTCAGAACTAAAGCCAAGAGCCTTTCACTTTACCACCCACTCTGTGATGTAATGCCTGTGGGGTGTTAACGTAGAGGGATTGCTGTAATTATGCTATTCTTCCATGAAAATTACAGGAAATCACGAAATGGATATAATTCTCAAGAGAGAACACTATCACGATTTTCACTGTGCCACACACAACACAATATGCTCAAACCACAAAAGGCCAAATTGTTTTTGATTTTTCTGATTAAACCAGCATAATTGAAAAAAATGTGCTTCCCAAAAGTCCTCATCAAAGGGAGGGTTTCCTCGCCTTGCACAGATAACAGCACATTCTGACTGGGTGGTCTGCTCTGCATGGTGCATTGACGTCTTGGGTGAGTTGAATATGAATTGTGTCTGATTGAACGATCCTTTTAAAGCAACCAAACTGTAAAAAAATGTGTTCATTAAAGCTTATTTGAGGGGGCAGAATGGAAAGTACAAAAACTGACACTGCAATAGCTGGTTTATTGTTTAAAGGTGACTGTTGACTGAACATAGGAAGAGTTTGTGACCTCAAAAAAATACAAAAAACTTTGCTAGTAAAAGTTGTAGTATGGGGATGATTTAGGCAATTTGCCTAATAGATTAATAAAATTCTCTGATATGTACAGAACACACACACACGCACGCACGCACGCGCACGCGCACACACACACACACACACACACACACCACATTAAACAATGTATTATTCAAAACAGAACAAAAATGTAGTAAATGAAAATCATAGCTATTTAACAAAACTGCACATCTGCACATTGCTTCAATTTAGATTTATTATTATATTTTTCACTCAGCTAGGTTTAGATTTAAGTGTATTAGATGTCAGGTCAACAACCCAAACCAAACATACTTTAATGATTTGTGTTGCCTTCTTAAGGTTTTGGCAGTTAAGACTAGTGAACTGCACTACACTTGTGTGTATGTGGCATACATATACTGATCAGTCATACCATTTGGCAACAAGCGAAGTGTCAGTTTTTTAAGGTGATGTACTAGAAGAAGGAAAATGGGCAAACAAAGGAATCTGAAAGACCTTAACAAGGG
Source organism: Clariallabes teugelsi (assembly GCA_030014215.1). Taxonomy (NCBI): domain Eukaryota; kingdom Metazoa; phylum Chordata; class Actinopteri; order Siluriformes; family Clariidae; genus Clariallabes; species Clariallabes teugelsi. The sequence continues at coordinate 8,999,930 of JAQMYG010000020.1, forward strand.
CCACACAGTGGTGTCTAGAAAATGTCTGTTTCCCAAAACACAGGTCTTCTGGGGGGTTTCTGGTGTGCAGTTGTACCTACTAAAAGTAGTCCAAGGAAGGACAAAGGGTAAACTGGTGACAGGGTCATGGCCATGGCTCATTAATCTACATGAGAAGCAGATACTAGCCTGTTTGGGCCAATCCCAATAAAGAACTATTGTAGCACAATTTGCTATTAAAAAATGTTTTTTTTTTGTGTGGCTATTATAGGAATGTGTCAGAACCCACTGTGCATCCCAGTCTAGGTCATGTATAGGGATGTGTAGCCACAGACTTTTCGGAGTGTACATGCTGACTCCCCCTCTGTATAAATAAATGTTCACTGCTGAAAGCTCCTACAGTGGGGATGTAAACACCAGAACTGGACCATAGAGCAATGGAAAAAGTTGGCTGGATTTGATTAATCACATTTTCTGTGACATCATGTGGATGGCTGAGTGTGTGTGTCCCACGTACCTGGGCAATAGATGACTCCAAAATGCACTATGGGCAAAAGGCGTTCTGGTAAAGACATGAAGCTCTGGACAATGTTCTGCTGAAAATCTCTGGGACCTGGCATTTATATTGACACATAACATCTACCAAACATAGTTGCAGACCAAATATTCCCTGATGGCAGTGACATCTTCCACCAAGATAATGCACTCCACTGCTCTACGAAAATCAATTACACTAGTAATAATTTGAGGAACATAACAAAGAGCTCAAAGATGTTGATCTGGTCTCCAAATTCAGAAGATCTCAACCTGACTGAACTTCTGCATGACAAGCTGTACTATCAAGTCTGATTCATGAATGCCGCACCTTGCAAATAATCTTGCTTAAAGGAGCCGCTGCCAATACCTTGGTGCTAGACACCACAGCACACCTTCAGGGGGCTAGTGGAGTCCATGCCTTAATGGTTCAGAGTTGCTTTGTTGTTTTTGTGACATGAGAGGGACTTATACAATATAAGGCAGGTGATTTTGTTGTTATGCCTGATTAGTGTATAGAACTGAATTAATTCATAGGCTATTTCTCAAATAAGCCATCCTGATACACACACATACTGTAACCCCACATAATAGGGAAGTCCATCCACCCGACCATAAAGGAACCTCAGTAATCCAACTAGGGAGCGTGGAAGACAATGGTGATTACTATTTATAATAATATTTATTCCCATTTTATGACTGTGGTAGGACCTTCAGTCAACATTTACACATTCGTTCACACGCTACAGGCAATTTGGGAACGCAGGTCTTTGGACTGTGGGTGGAAACCCTCCAAGCATCAGGAGAACATGCAACCTTCATGCACACAGACACCAAAGTGGGAATTGAACCCAAACCCTGGATGTGCAAGATGACAGTTCTAACCACTACACAACCGTTCCACCATAATAGGGAAGAATACATTATTTATACAGTATAAAGGGACATTGGGCTCTAAAAGAGAAAGACCAGAATAAACATAGGACATATTAATAGTTACTAAAGTGCAGACTCATCATGGAGCTTGAAACTCTTTTAAAATACCCATGTTGTGACAATACACGTGTTGTGATGTGTTTAACAAATCAAAATCTTTGCCAATGTTTTTTTGCCTTTATTTTGAACTATGCATTTAAACAATGTCAAAATTATTAAATGATGATAATAGAGATCCAAAAACAAACAATAATCTAAATGCAATCCTCCAAAATGAACATTTGATCCAAATTAGATTGTGAGGTGTCACTCCCAATATCCAGAATCACAATAACCCAGGCAGTAAAAATGATCCACTGTCTGCTTGGGGGAGGAGCAATAACACCGCGTGACCCGGAAGTGCTCTTAGTTGCAAAAATAATAGGAACCTGCTTACAGCTGAGCTGCCGAGAAGTCCGTGAGTAATATTGTACTGTTTCATGAATTGTCCTGGTCGCTGAAGTGAGAATGCTGGAGAGATATTACAGACGTTTTTTCGACGTGGCTCTGAGAAATGTCTTCTTTGTCGTAGCTGAAAATGCTAGGTTGTTCGCTAAGTGTTAGCTTGCTAGCGGATGTTTGTGCAACAACAGCTGATGTAGCTTGACATCAGCTGTTGTTGTTAGTTGGTTGTGTATGACTTTTGCTCGGCACATCAGTTCGCTTTTCTGAAATTATTTTTCATTCATAACATCACTTTCAATCTTCTAAGACATTTCCAGACTGACACACACACACACACACACACACGGTATAACCGAGTCATTACAGAGGAAGGACCTCAGTGGCCTGTCACTCCCTTTAATACATGGAGTATAAAACCACGGCGCTTTTTAAACACGTAACTTATTAAACATCGTGGTTAAAGGGATTTGAGGGAGCTCATGTTTTAGGATTTAACCTGGAAATAATGTTAGTCACATTTTAAAAGGTGATTTATTCATGTCAGATCAGCTTTATTGTCAATAAGCATGTAAGTACCACTACTGCTAGTGCTCCAGTGATGTTTCACTTTATACCTCAGCACTAATGATTTGTCAGATCTGCTTGATTAATATTATATAGCACCTGCCCTGGAAGTAGTAGGGATGGAAATCACAAGGGATTACCCGATATGATATTATCATGAGCATGATACTTGTGTTGATTTGATTTAATTTGCATTGCGATCCTGTAAATATCCCAATTTTGTTAATACACATGTACACAGTACTGTGCATACGTCTTAGGTGGATGCAAATAAATCCAAATAATGAAACAGTCAGTATTTGGTGTGACGACGCTTTGAGGACTCTTAAGTCTCAGGTACAGTTTCATTCGGTGAGGAACACCCATCACAGTATGACATAAAAGTTGGTGATGATGCTGCCTACCTGTGCAAATACTGGTGGCGCAACAAACAGAATTTCTGTTAAATATAGATAGATTAGCTACTAAGTTTTTCTTGAGTATCCTGCAGAATCTCCCACAGTTCTTCTGAGGATTTAGACTGCTACCCCTCCTTCATTTCTACTTGCAAAACCCAGCAGCTTTCATTTTGTTTTTTTTTGGTCCAAAAAGATGTCACATATATAATATGTTACTTTGTTTTCTATTCAATTCAATTCAATTTTATTTATATAGTGCGTTTAACAATGGTCATTGTCTCAAAGCAGCTTCACAAAATCATTCTGTCACAGAAATATTTTTAGTGTAGCCTACATAGTGGAATACTAATGTTTGCAAATCAGAAATGTTTTTGTACTGACTCAACAACAAAGTCATAGAATGAGTAAAAAAAATATTTTATTAAAAATATATATTATATATTTTTTCATATTTTCTTACAATTCAAAACACAGTTCTCCTAACACGTGGAATTCTGTGTTGCTTGTCAGTATGTGATTAGCTTAGGATTATAAAGGAACTGCAAGGTTTTACAACCTCAAAATCAAACATATATAAATAGAAGAAAAAAAAAAAATCAAATTTGGAGTCAGTGTGGCAACGCATGAATTAGCAGACAAAATCACAATACCTAACTGAATCGATTCCACCATCTCTAGACATAACTCCCATTAGTGCATCTTAAACATATTATTAATTTCTTAGATTCATTAATCTAAGACTACTAAAGAGATTAAAATTAAATTTAGATTAATTAATCAAATTGAAATGAAAATTTAATGTTGATGTTCTGTAAGGTGAGTTTTATATATATTTATTAAATGAGTCTCCAGTGTCAGTGTAACTATTCAGGTCAAAGAGTGTTTTAGATTTTTCTTTTTAAGCTAAAGAGAAAGTGAGGGAATGAATGTTTACTGCTACTGTAATGTTAGTGATAACTTGTTTCATGAATGTTTCACTACATTAAATGTCACCATGAATTAATTGATGAGTAAAATCCAAATAAACAGATAATTATTTGAAAATTGATGCAATATAAAATATCTTGTATAACAGTTAGTTAAGATCAAACACTCTGATTAGATGAGAGACTTTCCATGACCGGTAATAATAAACCACTGGGATGTTTAACTACATGTATTACTCCACGTATCCTAATAACCCTTAACTACACTTTTAATTACACCCTTAATTAACTGTCGGTTGCTTGCTCCCCCAGTCGCTATTAGTTAGTTCCACCAGTGACGGAGGGATGTGTTGCCAGAGCAAGATAACTGGTTAAATAAAGAAACAAATAATAACCAATACCAATCATAAAATACCAATCATAATAAATGGTTCATAATAAATGGTGTTTTCAGAACGGTTGTATAAAACCAATCTCACACTTGAGGTCATAATGTAGTGCTGGATATAGCACAGCTGTGCCTCTATGCTTGCTATGCTTGTACTGATGGATATAGCACGCTTGTGATGTTGTCGCAAGCATAGAGTGTGAATCTCAAGTGTGATATTGCTTATGACTGGGCAGCATAGTGGTGTAGTGGTTAAGACCCTGGCATTGCACCTCCAGGGTTGAGGGTTTGAGTCCTGCCGTTGGTCCATGTGTGTATATTTTGCGTCTTCTCCCTATGTTTTTCCAGGTACTGTACCCCGTTTTGTTCCCATAATCCAATGACTTGTAGAATAGGCTGATCAGCCTTTCAGAGCCTTTCCATATTGCCCACTGTGTGATCTTGTGCCCTGCGATAGAGTAGTGCCCGTAATAGACTCCAGGCCTCCCTCAATTTTGAACAGGCTAAGTGGTATAGAGAATGAGTGAGAGCGAGTTTATTAACTTATTATTATTGGCTTGATGAGAATGATGTTTATACAAAATAATATTTCAGAAAAATGAACTGGCGCCAATAACGATGCCAAACTGCATCAGCTGTTGTTCTTTTAGTGTAAATCAGATTTTTATTTATTTATTTATTTAGCTTTTTTTGTGGGACATGGAGACAGATTTTTCTGGGCATAACTTTTCTTTTGCATAAGAGAAATACAGGGGTTGTGGTTTTCGACCACAATAATTCATTAGTATGGTATTGGCTCCTTTTGCAGCCAATACAGCATCAGTTCACCTTGGGAATGACAGATACAAGTGCTGCACAGCGGCCAGAGGGATTTTGAGCCATTCTTCTTGCAGAATAGTGGTCAGGTCACTACGTGATGCTGGTGGAGGAAAACGTTTCATGAATCGCTCCTCCAGAACACCCCAAAGTGACTCAATAATATTTAGAACTGTGCAGGCCATGGGAGATGTTCAACTTCACTTTCATGTTCATCAAACCACTCTGTCACCAGTCTCGCTGTGTGTATTGATGCATTATCATTCTGATACACGGCACAGCTTTCAGGATATAATGTTTAAACCATTGAGTGCACATTGTACTCCAGAATGGTAGGACCATTTGGGTCTCTTCCACACCGTAACTCTCCCGGATGTGGGAAAGACAGTGAAGGTGGACTTATCAGAGAACAATACATTGTGAAATGACGTTTGGCATTGGCACGAGTGACCAAAGGTTTGGCTATATTAGCCCGGCCATGTACATTAACACTATGGAGCTCCAGACGAACAGTTTTGTTGGAACCAGGAAAGTTGAGGTGCACATTTAATTCTGCAGTGAGTTGGGCAGCTGTGGTTTTATGTTTTTTGGATACAATCCGGGTTAGTACCCGGACATCCCTTTCAGACAGCTTCCTCTTGTGTCCACAGTTACTCCTGTTGGATGTGGTTTGTCCTTTTTGGTGGTATGCTGACATTACCCTGGATACCGTGGCTCTTGATACATCACAAAGACTTGTTGTCTTGGTCACAGATGCGCCAGCGAGACGCGCACCAACAATTTTTTCCCTTTTAAACTCTGATATGTCACCCATAATGTTGTGTGCTTTGCAATATTTTAAGCAAAATTGTGCTATTACTCTAGGAAAGGCTACAGTTATTTAGGAAAGTTTTAGACATATATACAAATAATGGGAACCACTGGACTAACTGGGGTAACGGTCCGGTCATATGCTACGGCTAACCGTGAAATTTGTACAACACTACTCTCGCTATGCACACACCTACTGAGTTTCCATTTCATCAAGGCCCAGATGGGTTTATTTATTTGTTCGTTTCTGGAGTGTTTTTTTTTTTTCAGTGATGGTTTTAAGTGGCTATAAGAGGGCTTTGTAGTGTGTGTGTGTGTGTGTGTGTGTGTGTGTGTGTGCGCGCGCGTGTGTGTATCAAACTGAAAACCTTGCTTGTTTTACAACACCTGCTTTAGGTTTCCTTTCCAATAAAATATAAAGATATTTAATATAAATATAGCAATTATAAAATATAAAGCTATAACGGGGTGTGGAATGAATCCATGTAGGCAAATAAAGTTTATTGTTACATCCCTGACCTCAGATTCTCAATCTGTATCACATACAGTAAAAATAACAAGCAAAGAATATATTATTTTTTTGTTGTTCTCTCTCTCTCTCTCTCTCTCTCACTAGTGTGTGAGCCATGTCTCGTGCACGACAGCCTCCCCTAGTTACTGGCATCTCACCCAATGAGGGCACACCATGGACCAAAGTCACTATTCGTGGAGAAAACCTGGGCACTGGACCTAATGACCTCATTGGTGAGCCATGGGTTTTTCTGCTTCTTTTGGAATCTTGTGTGCAGCAGGATCTCTGCTTGGCTCTATGGATTGTATCTCTTGATTGACTATTTAATACCATGGGTAGTGAGAATGTTAAGCCTAAGAGTAAATGATGAGTAATCGTGCTTCTCTGCCTCTATGCAATACCTCACCAGGCCTGTCTATCTGCGGGCACAACTGTCTGCTGACGGCTGAATGGATGGCTCCCAGTAAGATCGTGTGCCGCGTTGGTCCTGCTAAAGACGACAAGGGCGAGATCATCGTCACGACCAGGAGCGGAGGCCTAGGCACATCCACCGTCTCTTTCAAAGTCCTTAAAGCTGATAAGATAGGTTAGAAGTGCACCTTTGGAATGTTGTTCTGCATTTTCGCTCATATAAAGTTAAATGTGAATAGCTCATATTATGAACGACTCAAGTGTGTGTTGTATGTTTGCGTGAATCTGCACAGATATTCTAGAGCAATCTGCTGTGTGGGTAGATGAGGGAAATTACTATGACCTGAGACTTAACCGGAATAAAGGCATTTCTCCACTGTCTCTACGGCAGGCTGACCCACTGGGCATCGAAACTGATAAGTATGTCATACAGGCACGGACATTATACAACTGGTATAAAAATGTACTTATGTAATTTATAAATTAGGATTGAGGATAGGGCTCTGTGCAAGCAATGTGAGGTTTCCACTGGAAATTGCAAAGCTACAGCATCCAAATCATTCTAGTGGTGACCTGAATGCACTGAATGACCAGGTTACCACATCTGTGGAGTTTTTCTTTGCTGATGGCACGGGCATTTTCCAAAGAGAGTTATACTGCAATGTGAAAGAGAGTTATATTGCAATAAGCAATCATTTTTACACATGAACTGACCACTGGCCACCACTTTGTGTTATCAAAGCTAAAGGTGATTGAATGGAATTTTATAGTGCGAGACTTTTTTTTTTTTTGCCACAAAAGTACAGAAACGGACAGAAAACTGCACTTTGATTTTTTTAATTATATATATATATATATATATATATATATATATATGTGCAAAACAATTAAAAATGTCTTAGTTGCTTAAACATGGTTCTATTATCTTTTTAGGGGAAAAGTTCAACAGAAAGATTTGGAGAATTTGTTTCCAGGGATGAGCGGAGATTTCACAAGTGAGAATTTCTCTGCCACTTGGTACCTCATTGAGAACCACTCCTTAACCAGGTTAGTCAACTCTAAGATGCATATACAGGTTATTTGACAATTATGGATACTGAACAGAAAAAATGAACATGGGCCTCAAAAGGTATTGCACTAGCTTAGGTATTGGTTGTTAAATTAGCAAAACTAATTTAATCATAATAACTGTGGGCCCATAAAATATATGATATGAGGGGTGTTCAAGTTAAACCGGGACCTGTGATGAAATTTCTCATCAATTAATGAGTAAAACAGATTGACATATGCAAAAAAAACTTCAAGCACAAGTACGGTGATGAGAGTCTTAGCCATAGTAAAATACTTGAATGGTGCAAACATTTTAAAGAAGACCGTACATCCATGAATGACGATCCCGGCCAAGGTAGGCCACTGCGTTTGTCCCTGTGATTGTTCAGTGACTAGAATGCCTGATCATTGAAAATCACCAGAAAACTTTTCACCAACTTGATGCATCTGTCAGTGGGAACTGTACACACAAACTTGCACAACTTTTACACCACACAAACACCACTTGCACATTACAGCAATTTGTCTCGGAATTAATGCCACATCTTCCGTACTGTTCTGACCCATCTCCACATGCTGGGGTCATTAAAGGACTTCCCAGGAGGTCAGCGTTTCAGACATGAAGCAGGCAGTTCGATCATGGCTCCAGCATACTGATAAAACCTTTTAACTTTTAAAAAGCAGTTACACTGCTTGGTGTTTAGTTAATGAAAAACCGGCCAAAGTGCATCAGTGTAGGAGGGATTATATAGAGAAATAAATGTATTTTATTATTCAGATTTGAATGACCACACAGTATTCCATAATATGTCCGTTTCCAAGCCTACTACACCGTTTAGGAAGAACTATGCATACTGGGACAAACGGGGAAGATTGGGTTTATTTGGAATTGTGTGCATTTGTGACTGAGGGGTCATATTTAACTGTGTGTAAACTTCACAGGTTCATTAATGTAAAAGTACAACATAGTCAGAAGGTTTGTTCCACATCTGTAAAGTAACAGGCAGCTGAAATCTCTGGAAAATGACTTTATAATGAATGTGTGACAGGCATGTGCTCTTGTGTAAGCATTTCACTGCATATCGTACTATGCATGACTGTGTATGTGACAAGTAAAATTTTTATTTGATTTGTGTTATAAAATATCAGGATTCTTTGATGTTCAGTATAATGCAAATGTGATTTTTTATTCTCTTAGTATATCCTATATTTTTTTCCTTTTCATTACACATGGTCAGAAAGGGAAGGAATGGCACATGAAGAGTTGGTTCCCATTTTGAATTAGCATTTTTTTGTAATCTGAATTTCTAGCTAAGATTGTACAAGCTTGAATGTTCATTTCTGTTGTCAAATAATGTTAGTTGTGCTACTACAGTTTTACTTATACTCACTAAGTACTTTATTAGGGACACAGTAGCGCTGTAAATATAACAGTGAGTTCACTGATGTTAGTGTCTTTCTCAGACACCTAATCTCAGTTCATTAGAACACCTTTGGTAGAACAGGAGAGTCGCATTAAAGTGCACCTCAACAATTCGGAGTCATTGTGTGATGCAATCATACCCACATAATTTTCTTCAACATCGGCGTGAAATAAATGTTTCCAACATATTAAGAAAGGATATTTGGAAAGCAGAGGAAGTAGCCAGTATAAATATAGTAATTCAGCAATTGGATTATTCACTGTAAACATTCAGACTGTAGACTGAATATAATGTTAAATTATAAAAACTTTGAAAAGAGATTATGTTTCTATATTCCTGGAACTAAACAGTATCAGAAAAAGCATATAAACCCACCATATTGCTAACTAACACACTGCTTTTTTTTCCTCCTCTGTGCTAGTTTTGAGCAGCTGCGTATGGCAGTGGGAAATCTGAAAAAACAGGCAAGTAAGAAGAATGAAGGCAGTCTGGCCTGTGTGAAAGGAGGACTCAGTACTTTCTTTGAAGCCCAGGATGCTTTGGCAGGTATGCATGGCCCAAAACACATATTTCTATGCTTTTTCTGTGTTTGGGAATATGTATATATACGCTTGGATTGTCAGAATCTGATTAGATTATAAAAAAAATTAATTACATACAGATGGTACATCTCCTTTGTAGGTTTATTTGTCTTTATAGATTTGGATTGTGGTGGTTCACATGTAGTTAAGTTCTATGAGTCATTAAGTTTTATGAGTGATGTTCAAGTCAAACCAGAATTTTTGATGTGTAAAAATGACAGAAAACTAGAGCAAAAACTACCTTTAGTTCTCTAATCCTACTCTCTAATGCTACTCTAAATGCACTTATCCCAGAGTTTCACCAGTACTTGGATACCATCAAGGTAGAAAGTTTTCTCAGTATGGCGGAGCCATGATAAGACTGCCTGCATCATGTCTGAAACGCTGGCTTCTCAGGAACTCCTCTAATGGCCCAAACATGTCAAAATCATTCATAAATGGTTCTGTGTACGGATCCCACATACAGAAGGATCTCTTCCACAAGTTGGTGACAAGTTATCCATCGATTTTTCGAGTGTTTACAGAAACTGCAGTTGGCCCCAAGCCACCTCTGCTGGGACCGTGTTTTACGGATATATTGGCTTGTTTAAATAGTTTGTACTGTCTCATTGCCAGACTGTACTTAAAGTCTTCCGTAAATGTTAATCTGTTTTAGAAATTTCATTACAAGTCCTGGTTGGCTTGAACGCATATAATAATTTACATTGGTATGTTCTGCTGCATGTTATTTGGCTAAAAGAACTGTGTACATTTGTCTTCCACACAGGGTTGAAGAAAGGAACATCTATATTTAGCTGCATGTGTGTGTATGATTGTGGCAGGTCAGGCGGATTGTTGAGGCTAATGTAGTGCTGAGGATGGGATTTTGATCAGGTTTTTTAGGATTATTAACACTGTCCTGAGAGGAAGTGGGAATGTGTTTAAAGGAAACTGCACAGATTCCCAGAGAAAATTTCCAAAACTCACATTGCTTAAGTCAAAACACAGAGCAAGGACACAGGAAATGATCTGAACAGCATTCGGGACCTCAGGGGCCTGGAGGTTAGCTCTGACGTCACCAGTCTGTCTGTGTGGGTTTGTGTATTGTATGTGTGGGAGCACATTGCATGTCAGATCTCCATTGAAATCATATGTGGGGATGCTGTCCCGAAGCAAACAGGAAACAGTGCGTGTCTGTTGGTGTTTGTCTATGTGCGTCTGCACACTATATGTCGAAAAGTATGTAGACACCTTACCATCACTCGCATATGTATTTGTTGAACATCACATTCCAGATTTAGTCTCCCTTCACTGTAATAATAGGTTCCATTCTTCCGGGAAGGCTTTCCAGCAGATTTTGGATGGTGGCAATAGGGATTCGTTCATTGAGCCACAAGAGCATTAGTGAGGTCAGACACTGATGTCATGCGAGGAGAACAGCCAACATTCAAATTCATCCCAAAGGTGTTCAGGCCACTTAAGTTCGTGTATTTCAACCTTGACAAACCATGTGTTTGTGCACAAGGGTATTGTTTTACTGGAACATTTTCGAGCTTTTAGTTGCAGTGAAGGGAAATTTTAAAGCTACAACCTACAGAGACATTCTAGATGATTCTTTGCTTCTAAATTCGCAGCAATAAAAGGGAGCACCACCACACATGGGTGTTGTGGTCAGGTGTCTACATATATTTGTGCATGTGTGCATTTCCAAGTGCGTCTGTCTGACTGTCTGTATGTCTGTCTGTCTACATGTCTGACTCAGTTTGTGTTGGGGTACCGTAAACCAGCCGTGGATAATCCACAAATTATGTCTGTCATTTTTTCTTTTCCAGCTATCCATCAGAAGCTCGAATCAGATGGCACTGAGAAGGTTGAGGGCTCCATGACTCGGCGATTAGAGAATGTGCTCAACAGTAAGATCATTAAGAAGCTCACTTTCTTACACATAAATAAACATAGACACGCACACACACACACCCACTCCCGTATTTAGAAAGAGATCCATAGTTCTCCCCTGCTGGATGTTAATTTGAAGGATGTGATGAAAGATTAATAAACACACTCGTTTCCTGCAGCACATGTAAATAAACCAGTCACACTGACAAGCTTTCATCCTTAACTCCCCTCAGTGCCTGACTGTCTGTCGCTCAGCCAGTGCAGGGCACAGTGTGGGGAAAACGTGAATAATTTGGCCATCTGCTCAGATTTTTTTAATTTTTTTTGTAATTTTTTTTATTGTGGTTCAAGGTCTTGTTCTAATTAAAGAGTCTGACCTGGTGCGTACAGCAAGGCCATGGCCACCCAGGCAGACAGAGACAGGCAGAACAGATTTCATCCGTGTGCAAGCTAGAGATCTGTGACCTTCTTTTGTGTGTTTTCTTTCTCTCTCTCTCTTTCAGGAGCAAGCAATACTGCTGACACGTTGTTTCAGGAGGTTCTGGGCCGAAAAGATAAAGCCGACTCTACACGCAACGCCCTCAATGTACTGCAGCGTTTCAAATTCCTCTTCAACCTGCCACTCAACATTGAGCGTAACATCCAGAAGGTGGAGCTGAAAATACATATTATACCGAGCCTTTGTTTTAGTATGTACTGTAATTATAACGAAGTAGATTCTACTAATCCTGCTTTGCGTTGTTGCACTGTTAAACAATATCTTGGTACTGTAGAAGATTATTGATGTTTCTCTCTCTCTCTTCTAGGGGGATTATGACGTGGTTATTAATGACTATGAGAAAGCCAAATCCCTGTTTGGGAACACAGAGGTTCCTGTATTTAAAAAAGGTATACGAGCCTTAAAATGGTCATTCCTTTTAATGAATATTGCTGTCTATTACCAAGTCAAACCTGAACCTGTGATGAGATTTATTGTGAATGAGGGCATAAAACTGAATGACATTTACGGAATATGCCAAGCGCAGTACAGTAATGAGACTCTTGTTTGCAGTAAAAAATTTAAATGGTGCAACCGTTTTTAAAGAGCGTCGTACATCCATGAATGACGATCCCCACTGAGGCGGCTCGGCACCCACTGCAGTTGTTCCCATGAACATTCAGAGAATGAAAGAGGAAAAGACTTCTTTGCTTGTTCACCAAAGTTGTAATGTTTCTGTAGGGCAACACATGACCTTTACTAGCAGAACAGTTATTTTAGTGTTAGGCTGTTTTTTTTACCTGGTCTTTGCCCCATTTATCATAAGGGTCACCACATTGGATCATTTGATCCACAAGGCACATTTTTCCTTTTGAAACCCTCCTGTTTTTTTAACAGGCTTGGGACTGGTACTATATGTAACCCAGCAGTGGTGACCCGACAGTGGCACTGCTTGAGCCCCTGACCCTCTGATCAGCAGACCTGAGCCTCAGCTTAACATTTAGAGAATTAAACAGAAAACAAACATCTTTACTTGGTCACCAAAGTCGTTAAGTTTCTGCAGGACAATGCACGGCTTCATAATGTCCACCACACGACTTGCACATTACAGGAACTTGGCTGGACGTTCTCGCATTTCATCAGTTTCCATGACCTGAATCAAGCAGTCTGATCATGGCTCTGTTGTACTGAAAAAAAATTCTACCATGATGCTATCTAATCACTAGTGAAATGCTGGGATAAGTGCATCAGTTGTAGCAGAGGATTATACAGAGAAATAAAAGTACAATCAATCAAAAGTCTGCCGACTTAGTTTGTTTTAATACAATGAACTATTAAATGAAACATAGTCTGATGAGATTATCTATCAAGTACGATCAAGTACACTCTGACTGTAACGCTTGACTGAAATCCTGCAGTCGTAAGTGAGGATTTAAAGCAACATTGAACAATGTGCTGAAAGTTCTGAGGATCACAAAATCATCATTTATGTAGATTAGATTACATAGAAAGATTTATATTTCTTAAGACTTTCATTTTCTTAAACATCAATTCAACATGTCCATGCCTCCTACTATTGTAGTAGATGAATGTTTTGGTTTTAACTGTGCATTTGTGTGTGCAGTGTATTCGGAGGTGGAAACTCGTATTAGTGCCCTGAGAAATCTACTGCTGGATAAATTACTGGAGATGCCTTCCACTCTGCATGATCAGAAACGCTACATCAGGTGAGTAGGTATTGCACGGATTTTTTGTTTTGTTTATTCAAAAGCATGTTTAGGCAAATGTTTACTCATACCGTGTTTACTCATTGTGGTTTACAGGTACCTGTCAGACCTGCATGCTCCAGGTGATCCTGCATGGCAGTGTATTGTGGCCCAACATAAGTGGATACTACAGCTGATGCAGAACTGTAAAGAAGACTTCATTAAAGAACAGAGAGGTCTGAAAACAAACACACTGTACACATGTGGGCCACAGCATTGCTGAGTGTAAGGTGTTGTTCCCAATTAATGGATTTTTCACTGGACGGTCTGTCTGGATGTGGAAAATTACCCATGATCCTCCATGTTGTTTCTACTTATTTAGGTGCCAGTGCTCAGTTTGATTGCTTTTATTTTTTTTTCATACTAGCCATGGCAGTTGGAGCTAAGTGCAGACACTGACTGATTAGTCACATAGGCATCCTGATTAATCTCTCTGCATTGAATCATCTCTTTACCAGCAGAAAAGTTCTTCAGTGAATTTCTTTTTTTTTATTCATTTATTTTTTTTAAATGTGGTTTTTGTCCCTTTTATCATAAGTCACTAGATTGTATCATTTGAACCACAAGGCACATTTTTACTCCGAATGGCCCTCCAGTTAAAACCCTCGCATTTTCTCAAGAGGCTTGGGACCAGTATAACATGCAATGGCTGGGTTGTAAGGGTCGATGGTATTGTCTAAGGATCCAGCAGTGGTGACCCGGCAGTGGCACTGCTCGCAACCCAGAGCCTTAGCTGCCCAAACCATCCTTGCCCACTTTGGCTGAATGTTGTGTTTTTCTTCATTTATACGTGCTTCATACTTCACTCAATAAGAAATCATGCACATTTTAAACATCAGCTGACTATCTGTTTCAGAAATATTTATTTGAATTTTGAGTTGTATTTTTTGCCTTTTACTTGTGTGCTACGACACACATAATAGGGTAAAATATGCGTATTATTATTTTTTCTTTTTTCTTTTTTTTTTTTCTTTTGAAAGGCATTCAGAACGATTAGTCATTTAAACACGTTTATACCTAGATGACAAGAAACACATGTCAGGCTTGTGTTCCAGTATTTCTGATTGCCACAAGTCTGGGCTGGTAAAAACAAAATGTGCCATGTCCTAAATATCAGGAAATGAAAGGTGATATTGTGATCTGTCATAGCAAATCCATGTTTTAATTTTAAATCCAAATGTTTTAACATAGTAAAAACTGAAGAACTAGCCTTGCCCTTTCGAAACGTTTGGAGGGGACTGTATATTGTATTGGCACTATGAAAAATTTGTTATTATTTTTTAAATCTTTATTTATTTGACTACTACAGGCCTGGAAACACTTTTAAACAATAAAAACTGCAACTTTAAGTAGTATTAAACTAAAGACGTTGGGTTACTTCTTTCTTAAAAGTTATGGTCCTGATGTAGACACACAAACGTTTTGTGTATTTTACAGATGTATTTGATAGTGGTGTCTCTACTATCTTGTGTGATCTCTTTGAGTGGCCTGTGTTCACAAGACCATGTGGTGTGCCCTTGTGTGTTTAGTTAGAGAGCAGTGTATGTGTGGTCTGGTCATGAACTGACAGAAACAGGAAGTCCTCTGTTCCACAGAGTAAAGGAGGGGAGCAGCCTGACACTGAGAAATTTAGGGAGAAAGTAAGAGAGAGAAACATTTTGGAAGACTTTCTAAAGAGAGGACAAATGTTGTTATGAGAGACGAGACCCCTACAAGAGAGGAATCCTAAAATCACAGATCACAACAGATTAACAATGGACCAAATATTTTCCTAGAGAGAAGATGTTTTTCTGTGTAAATGTATGTGTATGAGTATTAGCTTTGCACAACTCTTTGCCCAAGTCAGAATGGAACAGTAATTGAAAGTCCTCTAGTGACACCTAGTGATGAAGATATATATCAATAGTTTTTGTTTTCTTTTTCTCTGTCCCTCTGAATCACATTATTTTTTCTTTTTGATTTATTTCTTTCTAAGTGGGTGGTGGAGGATTGGAGCTGGATGGAGAACCTCGATCATCAGCTCTGAGCAGAATCAGTCACACTTCCTCTCTAAATAGAGGCAGCAGCTTCCAGACACCTAGAGATGACTGTAAGGAACGTTACTGATCATTTTCAATAATGCTTTATTACAAGTAACACATCATTTGAATAATTATGACCTGCATTTGTGGTAATATTAATCATCCTCTCTCTCAGCCTGGCACTACAAGAGCCCTCAGCAGGTTAGGTTTGTGGAGAAGCTGTCAGACGTTGTCATCAGCCAGCTGCCAAATTTCTGGAAACTGTGGATCTCCTATGTTAACGGCAGTCTTTTTAGTGAGGTGTGTATGTAAGCAGATGTGTTGTACAAGCGAAATGCTGATGTTATAATTAAAAATGCTGACATGCTGTGCAATATGCGTGCTCTCTGACAGACTGGAGAGAAGTCAGGTCAGGTGGAGAAGCTGAAGAAGAATGCCCGACAGAGACAGAATGACTTTAAAGTGAGTAACTCTGCTTCAGTGTGCATGGACAAGTACAGTGTGTGTGATAAGATACAGTTGTACCTTAAAAAAAACACATGTTACATTACATGCTGAATTACCTGTTCCATAGCATATTAATTTACGTTTGTTTCTGCCACTGCACTTTTTATCCTGATTTGATTAATATACTGTACTCGGTTTGATGAATGGCCTGTAGCTGGTGTTCAGTAGGTTTGAGGTCAGGGCTCTGTGCAGTAGAGATGGGGAAGAAATCGATTCAGTAACATATGGCAATTCTTTTGTGCGTCTATTCATGCATCACCACATTGACTCCAAAATAAATGTATAAAAATAAATGTATTTTTAATTTTTAGGTTTGCATTTGAAGTGTTGCTATTCCTCAATGATCCTGCAGGTGGTGCACTCTAAACTGTTCATACAGCAAAACATTCCATCTGGTACACTGTAAAATCCAATTAGTAAACCTTACTTAAAAAAAGCATGCAAACCGATTGCCTTAAAAAAAACAAGTAAAG
>JAQMYG010000020.1:9016921-9030673 GCA_030014215.1 Clariallabes teugelsi
GTGATCTTGTAAGGGAAAATAAAGAACTGTTTTTTAAAACAAGTACAGGGTTTCTTTACTCAAGAAATACTATGTCTGTAAAGGTTAATATTTTATGTATTTGAGGTCTGAGGCATGGAAACAGTGAAGAAAGAGAAAGGACAAACCAGAAGGCAGTTTACTCTCGCGATCGACTGGAAAGCAGTCTGCGATTGACTGGTCGACCGCGATCGACAGGTTGGGCACCCCGGATTTAGAGCTACCAGCCTCAAAAATAAAAAATGAGCAGCACCTCAGATTAGAGCCGTTATGAAGACTTTACAGATCATAAGTAGCAGCCACATCTCAATGTCAACTGTTCAAAGGCGATTATTACATATTTTGGATGTCTTCAGCATTGTTTTACAATGTAGACAGATGTAAAGATCAAGTAAGGCAATGGAATCAGAAGGTGTGTCCAGACTTTTCACTGGTAGTGTGTGATCAGGGTGTGATGATTAGGTGTCCACAAACTGTTTGCGATATCACAGTGTGATACTGTTATTTGTCAAATATCTACAACTCACATATTGGATGCTAAAACTACAGAAAATAACTTCAGTTTCAGTTTAACTCTTGTGAAACAATTCAGCTATTTACAGGGGAACGGAAGCAAATATGAGATAGAAGGGGTAATGTTATGCCTATCCGTCTCACTTTCTTTTCTGGAGATTCGTGTAAATTTTTTGCGTTGTGAAATATGAACCGGTTTCCCCCAGGTACACCGGTTTCCTCCCACAGTCCAAAGACAAGGTTGGGTTAATTGGCGCTCCCAAGTTGCCCGTAGTGTGTGAATGGGCGTGTGAGTGTGTGTATGTGTGTGCCCTGCGATGTATTGACACCCTGTCCAGGGTGTATCCCACCTCGTGTCCTAAGTCTCCTGGGATAGGCTCCAGGCCCCCCGCGACCCTGAATACAGGATAAAGCCATATAGAAGATGAGTGAGTGAGTGAGAAATATGAACCTCGCTTCGCCTTAATTCCTGTGCTTGTGTTGTGAGTGTTTACTAGTTAACTAGTAACTAGTTTACTTACTAGTTTACTAGTTAGTTAAGAGTTAGTTTACTAGTTAGTTATTTGTTTACTAGTTTAGTTACTAGTTTACTAGTTAACTAGTAACTAGTTACATGGTTTAGTTTAAACCATGTAAACTAGTTACTAGTGTTTACTAGTTTACATGGTTTCCTTTTAGTCCTTTATGGGTTGAAAGCCAAGTCAAGGACTTATTATTTTTGGCCTTCTGACTGACTCCCCGGGGTTTCAGAAAAACATGTGTTTCCTTTTTTTGTGTGCATGTTATTGTATTCTTTTTAATTCATAGTGAAATGATGGGAAGTCTTTTTAAAATCGTGTCTTTTATTTCTGATGATAAAAATCAACCAACTGTTCACATGTTGTTTGTTTTCATTCTGTTACACATGAAAGAGAGTGACAGAAAAAATGCACAGGCCCACTTATTATTTCCACTCAGAAGGATGATTTTGAAGTACCACTAACTGCATCTGCATTTTTTCAGCTCATTGTGACAAAGTGGGATAAAACACATTCCTATTAAGAATGTATCGCTGCAAGAATACATGAAAGTAAAACCGTGTGAATGTTTTTCTAACCCACTACCATACCACTGGGAAACGGCTCTAACGGCTCAGTTTATGAATTGTGAGTCAGAGATTGCCTTCATCATAAATAAGGATGTGCTGAAGACTTTGGAAATGTGATTTTAAACCAAAGTAAAAACTATACTTTACAGCAATATTACAACACATTTGTGTGTAATTGATTAATAACTATTTATTGTGTGTGTATACAGGGCATGATCGAGGAGGTGACTCGCCGTTTGGTTCAGCTGGTGCGTGGCGCTCTTTTGCCCAGTAGTCTCACTGAGAATGAGCTGCGTGTATATGGGGGCTGGAACAACAAGACTCCCCTCACTGGTGTCTGGCTCACACAGATTATACACACTGTCAGGTGAGAGAACAGAGCAGCTGAGTGGCATTTCTTATCCAAATCTGAGTGGTTAATATTAAGGGACTTTGCTTGTTTTCCCCCTCCCTGTCCCTTAGGCTGAGCCATGAGGCTCTCTCAGGTCTAGAGATTCCTAATGATCTGCTGCAGGTGATTCAGGATTTGCTGCTCGACCTCCGTATGCATTGTCTGCTTGTCACTCTGCAGCACACTGCCGAAGGTGGGTCACTGTGAAATGATAAATGTCACCACATTTATGGTTATTAAAGATGGTTATTCTATTAAAGATAGAATAATGTCACATTAAATATACTTTGTCATTAGTAAGCACTTAATAGTTTTCTTTGTAGACTTGCTTGTGTGAAGGGTGGGAATCACCAGGGAACACACCATATGATATCACAATGCTGATTCCATCTGTATTTCAATTCTATAAGTATCACGATTTTATACATAGTCATGCCTCAGCATATGAACACCTGCCTCATGAATTTGCCTGAAATTTTGCAAGAAATGTGTCTTGCATATGAAGCATTTTCAGCATCCGAGCGAACAAACTTAGCCGAACCGAACGCCGGCTAAGTCACACGTACCCCAGGAAGCTGTTCAAAACTTGTTCGTGTCAATGGAATGACAAGTAAAGCGAGTTTACTATTTATTTATTTATTTTTGCATTTTGTGCAAAATTTAGTGAAGACACAGCACCATGGATCCCAAGAATGTTAGCAAGGGCAGTAGTAAGAAGAAAAGGGAGCCTCTCAGTTTTGTTTTTTAAGCAGCTGGTGCCAAAAGGTATCATAAATTAAGGTTAAGTGAGGTTTAATGTCTGTTTATTTCATATTTTACTTAATTTTCATGTTTTATAGTTTTTATATGCACAAATATAATTATATTGTTTGAAATTGGTAATAATGGTAATACGTTTTGAGGGGCTACAATGAATTATCTGCATTTACGTTATTTCCTATGGGGAAATGCATTTCACAATACGAAATTTCACCTTAAGAACTCCAGAATGGCTTAAATTCATATGCCGAGTTACCACTGTATTCCGATTTGATTTAGTTACAATTCTAACCAAACTTTGCCAATAATTTGTTCATAACACCCAGGATTATGTGCTGTCTGCCAATGTGTGGACAGTTCAGTACAGATCACCTGTAGGATTATAAACGGAAGGGAACCATTTACTACCTAAAATTCAAACATATCTAAAAGCACTTATAAATGTAGATGTTGGATCCAGTGTGACAGTACATGGACAATTCGAAACACAAAAAAATCATGATACATCACTGAATTTATGCACCCCCACAAACACACACACACTCTGGTGCTTACAACGGTTGTCTTGCTGCATGACTCACTTCTTCTAGCCAATCATCTTCAGTTCATGGAAGGTTATCCTGACATTCTCTTGTAGAATATGCTTTTTAAATCCAGAATTAATTTTCCTTCAATATTTGCATCAAAGCAGCGCCAAACCACGATACTGCCATCCCAGTGTTTTAAGTTTGGGATGAGATTCTTATCTTGGAATGCCGCATTTTGGTTTTCAAGAAACACAATATTTTTCATTTAAACCAAAAAGTTATAGTATAGATTCCTCTTTCTACAGAATAGAGAATAGGGTCCTAATGGGTTTCTGGCTCATCCATGTGGTCTTGAGCGAACTTTAGCTGGGCAGGAGCATTATTTTTAGACAGCAATGGCTTACTCTTTGCGCACTGTTCTTGTTCAGAGTTTGCCTTATTATAGACTCATGAACATTGACATTACTCAAAGCTAGAGTGGCCTGTGGGTCCTTAGATGTTACCCTGTGGTTCTTTGTGCTTTCCAGTAATTTTATTGCCAGATAACCATTCCTTAGCAGATGAAATGTGGTGCTAAATGTTTTCTATTGGTAAAACATCTTCATCACAATAGATAGAAAAATTGTTTACAAATCGTTTTATAACCTTTTCCAGTCTGGTGAGCTTCGATAACTTTTTTTTTTCTTTTTCTGGGGTCTGCATTAGTATTTGTGGATCAGAGCATTGCACAGAATGCAAGTACAATGAATCACAAAATTCTACAACCCTCGCATTCCAAAGATCAGCTGAGACTCCCATGAAGCTTCTAGCATCACGCTGTGCTTAATCAAGTTGGTATCTTTCAAACTCTTTCCATAAGGCTGATCGGAAATGTGGAAGCACATAAAAATCTTCTAGATGCATTAATTCCTATAACCAATACAATTCAACACAGTAATTCCAGTATGTACAAAAGATGTGTAAAGATTTTGTGACTTGTAAAGCTAATTAATTCGTAAACAATCAATGAAAAGTTGTTTTTAAATTCATATTTAGATCATTTCCAGATAATTCCTCTCATGGCTTCAAAAACCACTAGTAGCAAAACACAAGCTTTCGCTCTTGTTCATAAATTTTATCAGATTTTTTTTTTTAGGTTAATCTAGACATGACTCACTGAATAAGACTTCATCTGCTTTTTCATTTTGATACCTCTTGCTTTGACTCTAAAGAGAAATAATACTTCATTCTTTTCTCATTACTACCTCTGCTATCACCATTGAATTCTTCTAAATGACCTGTAAACTTTTTTAAATGCTTGTGTTTAAGATGAGAGCTTTACAGGATGGACAAATGATATTTAAAAATAATTACTGAATTTCATAAATTTCACGAGAGCTGTTTAAAAGTGTACAGCCATCATGTTGATGTACATGATTATGGGTTATGGACCAGCAGGGGGCGATAGAGATCAGCACGTTCAGTTATAGTACAGTATCCAGTACTTGCTATTTGGCTTTCCCTAATAGTACGGCTGTGCTAATTGTTGTTTTAAGATTACCTAGATCATTCAGATCATTAATGGCCTGTGCAGGCCATTAATCATGAGAATCTATAAGTAACACAACATGTACATGGAGACTGTGATCCAAGTCAGATATAATATGTGTAGTACACTCAGTGATTAAAAGACTGTTGGATTAAAGCCCTAAGCAAATCATCCAAAATAGTCAGTAAATTGTGCTTCTGTGTAATTTCAGATGTCAAGAGACTTCCAGAGAAAGAAGACTGGATCGTAGATAACGAAGGAATCACATCACTGGTGATGCATTTTAATGTTATTCAGCATTAAAGACCATAATTTAAAATAAAGTACAAGGATTTTAACTTTGTGTGTGTATTTCAGCCAGCCCAGTTTGAGCAGTGCATAGTGCAGATGCTGCAGTCCCTCAAGGAGCCAATGGAGTGCAAGCCTGGAGAGATCAACGTAAGTTGCATTTTTTTTTTTAAATATCCCAATACAGCACTTGACAAATAAAAAACAAAAACAAATCCGTCATTCGACTTACAGAACTGTTTCAGAGTCGCTGTGGTTGTGTTGCTGTGTGCTGCTTTTCTTTCACTTTTACCCTCTCTGTAGGTGTTTCAGCTGGATCTAGCTCAAAATAAAGCATGCGAGCTGTGTGTGGGCATCATGAAGGTGTGTAGCAAAGCAACAGGCCAGATACCAGGAATAGTTGTGTTTTGAGTTGCAATGCTGCAATGATATATTTCAGTCAGTGCCTGATCATCAGTTCTGATGATTTTTAGGTGTTCATCAACTGTCTAGAACAGCTTAGCACCAAGACTGATGGTGACATCGATACCTCCCTGTAAGTTCTGTGTGTGTGTGTCATCAAAATATATGAATAAGAGACTAGAAATAGGATTTTCATCCTTTGTTTCCTGATATTTACATGACATGTGTTAAACAACTTGGGACACATCCACATTTGGTGGCAGACCACTAAATTTTTAGGTGAGCAAAAGTATAGGAACGGATGGTTTAACAAGTAGATTATCTGAGAACAACACTTAATATTTAATGCATAATCCTTCATTGCAGTTAACTGAACCACTGAGCTCACCAAACTGCTGCATTATTCTTTTGTGATGCTTTATCGGGCTTACAATAAAATTTAACAGGTGAAAAAAAGTTGATAATGGCGTTTTTATGGTGTGATTATGATAAATGTCAAGCTTTGGAACCTTTGCGTATAGATTAGGTGGTATGAGAACTGGACAGGCTAAAGAACTCTACAGCACTTTTAGAAAGGGATGAAGCCGAAGCCAGATCTCATTTGCACAGGGTCCTACAGTAAATGGTGTAACAAAGACTTTCAATCCTGAGTATGCCGTAGCCATCCTTTGTGATGCTGCACAAGCATTTTGAAAAGACGCACAGGTTGGTGTTACATGTCTCGAAGGATGCATGGGTTTGCCCCTTCCCCCCCAATTGTAATTGTCATGCTAGAGGGGAGAACTAGTTAGTTAGTGGGTGCTAGTTGCCAAGACTAAATTGGGGGAGGTGAGAAGAACAACTTCTAGAAGATTTAAAAGCGTTGTAGGAAACCAAAGTGAACACAGATGTTAATTAAAAGATCTTTCAAATTAAGAGTTTTATGAATCAGCTTATTTTATTATTCAGATGCATTTGAGTAAAATTTCAATGCAAGTTTTAAATTAAATTGTCAGCTGCCCGTTTGTGTTGTTGGTTTGTTTTACGTCATGATTTTTGTTTGTTTTTAGTTTGTCTGTGGATATGGCGTCACCTGATCTCTTTGGAAGCGTTCACGAACACTTTGGTCCATCATCGGTAAATTTTGTTTTAATAATTTCCCTAAATCCCGTTCTTCACTTAATATAAAACATATAGCACAGCATGCCATGAAATCAACATAGCAGAAAAATCAACTGACTGCAAAAAAAAAACATAAAGTGAGCATGATATCGACCAAGCAGAAGTTCGGGGGTTTCCCCTTATATGTGGTGGAAGGGCCGCTGATTTCCCCTTCGTTCTGTGTCTGTATGCTTTCAAACACACGTTTTCTGTCATTCTCTTACTCATCCGACACCCCC
The DNA here is from genome assembly GCA_030014215.1 of Clariallabes teugelsi. NCBI lineage: Eukaryota > Metazoa > Chordata > Actinopteri > Siluriformes > Clariidae > Clariallabes > Clariallabes teugelsi. The sequence continues at coordinate 9,023,814 of JAQMYG010000020.1, forward strand.
TTCACTTCTAGCTTAATGACTCACATGTTTTATAAAATCTGATGCAGAATGCAGCCTTACCAATTAATTCTTAGTGGCTTCTTTTTTTCACACCCTGCAGTGCAGAGTTGTATAATTTGAAGTCTGTTTAATAGTGGGTAATTGAGTTGTGTGTGTGTGTGTGTGTGTGTGTGTGTGTGTGTGTGTGTGTGTGTGTGCGTGCGTGCGTGTGCATGCACAGGAACAGCGCCTTCTAATCATTTTGAGTAACTGTCAGTATTTGGAGAGACACACCTTCCTTAACCTTGCTCAGCACCTGGAGAAACATGGATTCACTACAGCTGACAAGATCACCAGAGTAAGCACAAACATTCACACACCTACAGATGAATGATACTGCTTTGTGTGTGTATGTGAGTGTGTGTGCTTGTTTCTTGTTGGTGAATGATTCATGGAGAAGCTTCTCAGAAGTGGCATGAGGGATTTCATATTAATGCCACTACATTCACATGAGTACTATGGCTTTAGATTACAAGTCATGGTTCTCCCTGTGCGCAAAACAGGGGTGTCACAAATTAGTTCAAGTCTGTCTAGCTGAAGAGTTGTGCTTATTAGATATAGTGGGTTTAGTTAATGGATAGAACAAATATGAGGCAGGACTTTTAATTTTTGAAGCCGGTGTGTCCCCCTTTGCACAAAAATAGATAGAAGTAGGGACTTTTCAAGTGGATTTTAAACTTCTGTGGAAAATTTCTGTACATGATCTTCAGGAAGGAATCAAGCAACCGTGGATTGAGTGGGTGACACCAGAGTACTGCAGACGTCTTTTTGGCTCTATGCCCAGCCGGCTCCAGCAGGTTTTGACGATATAACATATAATATATTGATTGTGGTATAGCAATTCCGTTGCATAAAATAACAGATTATTCTTATTATCTTAAGTGTCATTATTTAATTTCACTTCCAATTTCACTTTCTCAATACATTTTGTCACCTCTGTACTGTCTGAAGGGGCCTGGCGTAGAAAAGTAATCAACATCAGAATACAGGATTGAATAGTGGTATAAAACAAGAACAGAGCACTCAAGTAGCAGTAACAATTCCATAATCGATCGTCATGTTTTCACAAAAACAAACCCACCACCATTCACTACTATGAACAGTGCCAGTCAAAAGTTTGGACACAAGTTTGGATTTGTTTGCTACATTCTTGAACAATACTGGATTTTTTTTTTAAACTATGAATTAACACATAGGGCATTAGGTAATTAAGTAATTAACAACAACAATCAATTGATATTTTAAGATATGAAGGTCAGCTGTTCTGGAAAACTTGCAAGAACTGTATGGTCAAGTGCGTTTGCAAAAACCCATGAACCATCATGAAGATGAAGCATGAAGACCTTCCCCGGAAAGCAAGACCAAGACTTACCTCTACTGCAGAGAAGTTCATTTAGAGTTAACAACCTTAAAAAAAAAAATCACCATTTAACAGAACCTCACATTAGAGCTATTGTTACAGAGCATTATAAACTGTTCAAATGTGCTTATCGCATAGTTTGGATGTCTTCAGCATTGTTTTACAATTTAGAAAGAAATAAAAATCAAGAAAGACAATGGAATTAGAAGGTGTGTCCTTTTGGCCGGTAGTGACATCAACCAGGATTACTCACAGTAGCAACTATTACCGAATATATTAACATTATAAACACTGCGCAGCTGTCAAAGCATACCCACCTTGTCATTGTAGGACATACCATTTTATGCATTCTCCTTCTGACAGGTTTTGTATATTACGCTTTTCATTTTAAGATTTTCCTTTGCTCTTGTATGATTTTACCTAAATCCAAGGCAAGCCAACATCCAGGAGTAGTCTTTTTTTCCTCCAGGAAAATTGTATAACAGGTCACGTGAGAGAAATATTCCACCATTTTACACAACCGTGTTGTAAGCATGCGCAGTTGTCAGCATTATACACATATACATGCATGTTCCTAGGACTTTATGGGTGTTTCCCCTACACAGCAATTCTAACGTGCAACGTAGCATGTTTTAGGAATTTTTAAACGATTAAAATTGATTGCAATCATGTGAAATGCACCTGAAATCAACCGATCATTGACCATCATCAATGCTTGTCCCATCAGTAGCAAAAAACCCACACAACGTGTGGACTGTAGGAGGAAACCATAGTACACAGAGAAAAACCACCAAGCCTGGGGAAAACACACAAATTCAATATATAGAGAGCGGAGGAGAGATTTAATTACAGTACCAGCTCTAAAGTTGTACAGCAACGTTGCTAACCACTAAACCACCTTCTTACCTTTCAGTACCAGAACTTGGATGGAGTTGCCTCTGATGCCAACTTTTTTTGTTACTAATTTGTATACATTAAATATACTGAAGTTAGTCTTTCAATCAGAAAAACGGTCTGCTAAAGGAAAACTGTTTCAGACATTTGACCTTTGGTAACCTGATCAGTTCATCTGATAGTGATAATGTAAATCCTACAAACATCTCAAACAGACTGACCCACCGGCGAACAGTCACCATGTCAATATCAAGGTTAAAGCTTTTGCTATCTCACCTTATTTTGCATAATTTTCCAGATTTATTAGATGAAGTAAAGTCTTTAATGCTGGTTATTATTACTGGTTATGTTTTGGCTAAGCCTTCAGTTTTGGGAATTAATATTGCATTCTATAAGTAAGAGTAATTTCACACTTAGTAATCAATACATTTACATTTCTCATTAATGAGGCGGTGGTTTCTCAACTTCAAGGAAATGTAGTCAAGCTGACAAACGCATAAGTGAATGGTTTATATGGAGTGTGTGTGTGTGTCAGAGAGAGAGAGAGAGCAAGAAAGTTTTGTGCTTAGTAGAAAGCACTGCAAGTCCATTTTATCCAATATTATTTACAAGCATTATTTAAACATATACATGCTTTTTTTTCTTGATCCAATTTCTTGATTTGTGCATGCATGTCTGTTTAAGGTGAGCATCGAGGCAGTTCGTCAGTTAGATGAGCGACTGCTAGAGTCATACATTGAAAAGAAGTCTGATCCCATTGTGGGCTCTCTGGAGCCAGGAATCTATGCAGGCTATTTTGACTGGAAAGACTGCCTACCACCTACAGGTACTACTGCACACTGCTCTATAGGATGATGTAATGAAATTAGGTTTTAATGCACTGGTAGCAATCCTTCTATCTTATAAACTTTTTATGACAAATTTATGCACACATGTTTTCCTGTCTCTCAGAATATAACACTTCAGTCACATTTCAGAAGAAAAATAATGTAGTCCTCAAGAGATTGAGTGGAAAATTTTAAACACACACACACAAAAAAAAAAAAAAAAAAAAAATTTTGACTGTCACTTCTGCATTTTTACACTTGCACTCTTCCATTAGGAAACATGCATTTATTTATTTTCTTTCTTTATTTTTTTTGGTATAAGTGTTTAGTCCAAATATTTCACACTCATCATCATCATCTGTTATTTAAAATCAAAAGCTACATGTGTAAATGCTGATTAAAATCAAAGGATTAATGTCTAGATTTATCCTGTGTTATTGCTCTCATAGTCAAGAGTTCTAAAGTGATTTAAATGCAAGTACTCTTTCAACACTCTTATGTAACATCATAACATTTACTTTCATCCAGAGTTGCATTCACTTTTTGCTCAAGCTCTTGTTTTGAAGACTTGATAAAATCTCCTCATTTCCTCCACAGCATTCTTTAGACTTTCAATGGGGTTAAGGTCAGGATTCCAATTTATGTGTGAAAAAATCGTTTCTCTTGCTTCCAGAACCATGTTTTTTTTTTTTTTTTGTTGTTGTTGGTCTGATGAATCTTGGCATGTTCTCCTGTAATATGCCCATGCCACCAGGGAAGAAAAACTCCCTTGATGCTTGATGCTCATTGAGTACATTCAGGTCATCAGCCAACTTAATTTTATTGCTACATAATGTTTCTATGCCTAGATCTGATGAACTGAAGCATAACACTCCCTCCAGAGGCTTGTACAGTGGCCACTATGCATGATGTGTCCGTCATTTCATGCGCTTCCCTTCTTACCCTGACGCACCTGTCACTATGGAATAAGGCCAATCTGGACTCATGACCACATGATCTTTTTCCACTCTATAGTCCAATCTTTATATTTGTTAACAAACCCAAAGCGTTTAAAAAAAAATTTGATTCAGTAACAAGTGGTGTTCTTAAGGCTACGCAGCTGTTTAGTCAAAATACTCTCATCACATTATATGTGGAAATGCCTTTACTTTCACTGTTGTAGATAGCTGTGATTTAATTATTTTTGTGAGAATTACTTTTCCAGATGCAACTTCACCAAATGTTTAAGTGATCTCCAATCACGCTTCAATCACGATATTTTTTTTCTTCCCCCAACCATACTTCATTTGACAAGTTGACAGTTCACAACATCTTAGCTCCTTAGGTTTTTTTTTCTTGGCTTAATGCAGGCCAATAATTCAACCCTGCTGAAATACCATAACATCAAAGGTTCATAAACTCAAGCACATAGAGTATAAACTGTTTATAAACAGCTTTTATAAACAAACAGCGATAGTACAATGGGTTTTACTTAAGAGCTCAATGACTTTAAATTATTGCCCTGGCACATCATGTCACCTTTGCCGCGAGGTAGTTTGTGACATTTCTGCTGTTAGATTTGCCACCCAGCCAACTGATTGTGCTGTTATTGCAAAATTAAAGTATATGAGGAACAACAATTTAGCCACGATGTAATAGACCACAAAGTAGTAGAGAAGGGCTGCCAAATGCTTAAGCTTATGGTGCGTAAAAAATTACCTATCTTCTGTTGCACATCTTAATGCTTATCACAGCCATAGATGTACTGTTTATAAGCTAAGTTTAATTGTATTTTGCTTCATTACATGAATAATTGAAAAGAAAAAGTCTTGTAAAGCCCGACAACTGTTACTGTCAGTTATGTAGTTCGGGCCCATGATAACAACTGTGGCACATTTAATTGCAGATTTTGTGTTGGAACTGCCTTAAGCATCCCCTCAGGATTCATCAGGTGTGTACAGGAATGAGAAACACCCTGTACTCTGATGTGCCTGCAGACTCCTTTAACATTCTGTCCCTTTCTTTTTTTATTTTCTGTATTTCACTTTCTTTGTCTCTCTCTCACTCTCTCTTTCTTTTAGGTGTACGGAGTTATTTGAAGGAAGCTTTGGTCAGCATCATCTCTGTTCATGCTGAGGTAAGGTATAACACCTCAGATCTGCCTTAGTCTGATCATATTTTAGATTTGTGTTGTTACTTTTATCTCTGCACTTCACCATCTATCGCTATGAATAAGTTAAAGGGTGTGATCCTGTCTGGTGTGATCTTGTCACAGCAATTGTTTTTTACACACTTGACCCAGATTAGGACATTAACTGACAAAGTATTGGTGTGCGTGATTCAGTTAAAATCTGTTTAAGAGACATGAAGCGCTGCAGAATTCTCAAATCTGATTAGTCACAAGCTGTTAATGAATTCTTTTTAATCTGGGTACAAGGTCCATCACAGTTTATATTAACATTCTTTTTGTAGTCCAGTATTGTAACACCAAGATCTTCAGCCATCTGTTTATTTATTTATTTATTTATTATGTATTTTTAATGTGATAAAATGAAAAGCCATTGAGCAACTCACATTTTCTAGCTGCAGTAACACAAGTCAGTGGTGTCCCATTTATTGGGGCAGGTGGGGCAGATCTTTACTATATACACTACCAGTCAAAAGCCTGGACAAACCTTTTAATTCCATGGTTTTTCCTCATTTTTATTTCTTTTTTTTCATTGTAAAACAATGCTAAAGGAATCCAAAATATGCAATAATCTCTTTTAAACAGTGGATATTGAGATGTGTCTGCTACATATTCTCTGTAAATCCTTCATAAAAGCTATAATCTGAGGTGTTGTTAATTGGTGATTTTTGAGGCTGGTCGCTCTAAGGTTTTGCAAATGCACTTGACACTTGAATACTGTTCTTGTAAGAAATATTCCAGAATGGCTGACCTTCGTGTCTTAAAATAACAACCGATTGTGGTTGTTACATAATTACCTAGTAATTGCCCTATGTGTTATTTAAAAATTTTGAAAAAAATAAACAAACAGTAGAACAGTGTAGAATGTAGAAAAGAAATCCAACTTTGTGTCCAAACTTTTGACTGGTACTGCACTGGTCATTATTAATTTTCTTAAAGGTGTTAATCAGTTTGTATTTTTTTTTATCCATGCATTTTAAATTCCAGTGAATAGCCAGTGGTTTAAAATTGTATTTGTACATTCTTTGCTCGACACAAAAATCAGTGATGCAGATGTTTAAGTGTTCATATTAGATGTCTTCTAATCACTGTTCCACATTGCTTTCATAGATTAATTATTCCAGCTAGTGCCCAAAAAACTGCAACAGGCCCTAATACGCATTGGAGCAGGATTTTCTTGCACCGTGCTCTGTCTGTAAAAAAAGTTTAAGTGCAGAAGAAGAAACAGACAGAACAACTAATGACAAGGTTGCCAGGTTAGGTTGGTTTAAAAAAAAAAAAAAAAGATCTTGTTTTATAGCAAATAATTGAAATCACTGGGTTGATCAGAAGGTTAAGGATTTAATTCCCAACATTTTCAAGCTTTTACTATTGGTTACTATGAGGAGAGGTGGTTTGTGGTAGGAATCGGCAGATGACCAAATTGTGGACATCATTTAACTTGATGTTAAGTTTTGTATTTAAAAGGTTAAAGACATGCCAGAATAGATGTGTATTTGAAAACATTGACACAAAAAAATAAATAAATAAAAATTATATCTATCTATCTATCTATCTATCTATCTATCTATAT
>JAQMYG010000020.1:9122812-9134288 GCA_030014215.1 Clariallabes teugelsi
TCGATTAATTAATTACAAAGCCTCTAATTAATTAGATTATTTTTTTTAATCGAGTCCCGGCGCTAATATATATATATATATATATATATATATATATATATATATATACACAGTAATTTTTTTTTATTTTGAGAAACCATAAAATAATGTTTATTCATTTTGCTGCTTTTTGAAAAATAATGTAGCTTTGCTTAAGCTTCTATATTATACTGTACATGTCAGTTTATAATGGTTGTTATTAAGTAAACACTGTAATACAGCATTTTTTTGTATAAGTAAATAAATGTATATTCTATACTAATATATGTTTGTTTATTTTATATTGCAGCAGTTATGTTCTGTGCATTTTATTTTAAGAATTTTACTGTAAATTGAACCACCTTTCTATGGATGTGCTCACAAAGCGGATATAGGGTAAAGTCATTCGGCATGGCTGAATGCTGTCTGTCTTGATACTCAAGTTTGTTTCATCACCTTTGTTATAATTCTGCATAGAAAATCCCACATTTTCAATATTATGCAGTATTGGACATACCGTGCAGCATGACCCAGGCATTAGTGAAAGATCTATTTATACTGTATGACATACCTATTACGCATCCTCAATTGTGTTCTTGTTTTTAGTCACAACAAATTAATGGAAGCCTGTGTTAACAGGTAAGCCATGAATACTTACTTGGGAATGGGTGCAGTGTAGCATGCACCACCCTGCCCTCACCCATACCCATATAAAAAAAAAAACATCTGTTAGTGTGGTGAGGCTCTTGCTAACTGTGCTTGTGGGCGGTGTGCTATTTTGGATAGAGTGCTGTATCTGAAGGCTGGTCTGGCCAAGAGGACTGTGGGCGGTGTGGGGGAGAGCCATGGTGGCGTCTGAATTATGAAGCCCTCAGCAGAGATACCCATGGAGATGCCATAACATTAAACTGGTTCTACTGGAAAAATGATACAGAGTCTGGGGATTAATTAACCGTTGACACTGTGTCTTCTTCAAGTAAGGAAACTTTGTTGTTGTCAGATTTTCACAAGAACCTCAAAGAAAAGACTTTTATCCAAAGGACTCATTTATCAAGCTTGATAAAAAGAGGTTTTTCATAAATCATTTGTATGAGGGTTTAAGAAATTTGATATTCATGGAAGTCTCATAAATTCAGAAAAATATTTATAGACTTCTTGTGCTTTTCTTGTGCTCAAGAGTTTAGGACAGAAATTCCCACAAAACATTTTATATCTGAGTCTCCAAAAATGGAAACATGAAACTGAACTTTCAGCCTCATATCACACAGTATGATGGCATATTAATCCCTGCTATATCTATCTGATATCACCCAAATGAGAATGGGATTTCCTGTTAACTCTGGTTTCTCTCAAGGTTCCTTCCTATTTTCATCTCAGAGAGTTTTATTGGCGTTTACAAATTGCCTGTAGTGTGTGAATCTGTCCAGGTCTTCCTCGTGCCTAAGTCTTCTGTGATAGACTCCACCTCCCCCAGTATTTTGAATATTGATCTTCAGAATCAGTGACTTAATTTTAAAGTGCATGTATTTTTAGCATATTTTCTGTAGGCAGATTTTCTTTTACAGTATTTAGCAATATCCCTTACATCATTATCAACATTTTCTAAAATAGCACTTAATCCATCACATACTATTTTGAAGTCGATGTACAGCAGCTTATTGTTTAAGGAAAACAATATGCAGATTAAGAACTCGTGCTATGTTTACATGTAAAATAGTTATAAGTACATATTCTTTGTGAAAATAAACCATTGGTGTACAGAAACAATATTGCACAATTAAATTTCATGTAACATTAAGTTTAGAACTTAAAAGTTGCAATTTGCTATTTATTAGTTATAGTATACTGTTTGAAACCATCAGACTCACTTCCAACTCTGAGCTTCAGGGTTTGGTTTCAGCCATTCAGCTGTAAGATTTTATGTCATTTTTGTAGTTGGCATTTGTAGTTCCAGGATCTCACCTTATGCGAACTCATTCTCACAACTTTGAACTCTATTAATAAGTTGTATGAGATGATGAAAAATGATTGCCTGATGAACAGCAAGTAGAATTCCATGCAAACTCATTGTGCATACAATTCTACCATCAGAAACAAGGAAGGTATTATTCAAGTTATTTTAACTGCTAAAAGCTAAAAATGCACAGCGAACATAATGACCTAGACAGAAATGTGTTGTACAATAATAGAATTATACAATTTTGAGTTGGCTTTAGATGCTGAGGTTAAGCCTTAAAGAGATAATTTCACCTTATTCCCTTATGTGTTGTCTGGCAACCCCAATATGGGAGGAAAACCTAATGAAACCAGCCATTGCCTGTGTTATGGCCTCTAAATTGTCTTTGGTGTGTCTTTATGAGTCAAGGCATATTTATAAAAGTCACATGGAGGATTTTACAATCTTGAGGATGTGGTAAAGCTACTGTGTGTTTATGAATAAATATAAATCTGTTTTTTTTTATTTTATTTTATAATTTTATATGCATTGCTGTTATTTAAATATTAAATCTGATGATGCAAATACAAATGGTAAGAACATCATTTTTTATTTCTTTGAAAAGGACATAGTTTTTCAAAAATAATTGGCTGTTTTAGTATGAATATCAGAGCTATATGCTTATTAGAGCTTAGAATGTAGTAATGGTAATTCTGCTTCATATATCTAATACTGTTCTTAGGCCACTCAGCTGCTTGTTTGCTTCCTTGTCATTAAGATTAACATTATACTGCATTATACCTCTTTCGCATGCAATCCAACTCCTGCAATTGATAAAGAATGCAGTTGCACAAATGCACCAGAACCTTCCATATCACTTCCATTGTAAATCAATTAAAAGTGGTTTAAGAATGTAATAAACAAGTCATAAAATTCCTAAAATAAACAAGTAATAAAAGTCCTTTCCCTCTTTAGAATTTATAAACCATTTAGAGCTCAAATAGATCACAAGCCTCAACTATGCTATGCAGTGTTTCGAAGCTTCGTATAGAAATGGGAAGGGGTTTGGATAGCAACACGTGTGGTCTTACACCACATTTCACACATGTTTAGTTTTAACATTTTTCCTAGTTTAACTTGGACTTGAACTAATATTTGGGACATTTTGAAAGAGGTGAACAAGGACTGGGCACAGGACAGAAATAACTTTCAAACACACAGCTGGCATTTTTTGAAATCATGAATCAAAAGGCAAAGATTTTTATCTGTGGCAGCCACATGGCAATGCACAAAGTGCAGTTTTCTATTTTTTTTGACTACTGGCTTACAAACAGTTTTCATGGAGGCTTCATGAAGGTTGGAGCAAATCAATTTTATATATATACCATTAGCCAAACAAGGTACATAAGTCCATATGGATAATACACCAATAACATAGATAATACACCAATCAGTCATACCACTACAACTACTACTACTGTACAAGTTCCACTTGTGATCCTCAGGGCATGACTCCAATGGACGTATGGGGGTGTGTTTCGTATCTGGTACCAGGACACCAGGATCCTTTGGGTGCTATGGGGCCTCCTTGTGGACATGTGTGCCTTATTTGTCTAATGGTTCTGGCCCAGGGGAGTCTGGGGGCTAGGTCGGCGGCCTTGGGCTCTTTTCCTGCTGGGCCCTGTGCATGGTGAGCTGTAGTGCACTGGGTCCTCTGGTGCGTTGTGTGCACATGATCTTGCCACCAGTTTACTGATATACAGTATAATTGGGTATCACTGTTAATGTGTTAAAGTAATGTAGTGTTATGGATAATTGGAGTATACTGCTTATAAGAGACTTAGGGCATGATTTGGGAATGCCAATTAGCCTAACCTGCATGTCTTTGGACTGTGGGAGGAAACAGGAGTAACAGGAGGAAACCAAGCTCTCTGAAATTTTTTTGTTGTTGTTGTTTAAATTCTTAAAATGCCTGCAGACTAGCCTTGGGGTTTAGACCAAATGCGTGAGAGGCAAACCAGAATATCTGACTTATTCATGAGATATAACAGACAAGGGCGGAGAGTCAGTGTAAAGTCATCTTAGACAATTCGATTCTTCCTGTAAAGTTTATGACAATTCACACTGCGAAAGTAAGATGTATTGTGACCTTAGTATTATAGAGATTTATTTCTTATTCTTTATACTGGGTTTGGGAAATATTTTAGTAAAAGCTCAAAGAAGATTTCATATGGTTTATTATCTGGGACTGTTATTACTAAAGCTGTGGAGTCATACAGTATGGCCCCATTCTAATGCATACTAGTGTATTTCTATTATTTTTTCTACTACTGATTTTCCTTAAAGGTGACAGTTCAGAACTATCCTTCCACATTTTAAAAATGTGTTGGACAGTTCTTAACCCAATTCCATTAATTTCAATAATCTCATTAGTTGTTTCTTTGCTTAATATGGACCAATAATTTGACCATTCTGAAACATCAAAACATCTCTATCACCACGGGATTCATCTTCCGACATAGCATCCATTCAAAAGTTTTTATTATATACTTATTTAAATAAAAATGGCGACTTTTTTCAACTGTACAGAACCTTGAATGAGAATGTTTCTGACTGCAATAATTAAGCAATATCACATGAGAGGGAGTGCTGTTGTGCTTTCATGCAACTTCAGCATAACAGCCATGATGATGTTTGGATGGAACTGCCCTCTTCTCAGTATTGCAGACCATAGACTGTCCATTCTAAACTGTCTCCAGGTGTAAATTTGTTTGTTGCTCAGGGATGGACTGAACTGAAAATGCTCGCATTTTCTCCTCTCATAATTTGAATTATGTCAAGTCTGCATGCCGATTCCAAGCCAGTGTGAACTTTTTATATCATTCACTTTCTCGTCCTAAACTATATATATTTTTTCTCTGCCAGTTAGGGCATTAGTCTAGGTATAATAACTAAAAACATAATGCTACCTGGTTAAATAGCATATGGGTAGAATATATATTATTTTTGTATACTATCAGGAAAAGCATGTTTAAATTAGTAATATGATTCCAGTTGAAGGCATGAAGGAAGTATAAATCACCAAGGCCATGACAGTGGAATCCAGGAAGAAGTGGTAGTCCACTCAAAGAAAAGTGTAAAGTTTGTTTTTCCTTAGCTTTTTTCCTTAGACTTGAAGCATTGTCTCCATGCCTGATTTTTTTTTTTCTTCAGTCTTTCAGTTTCCAGTGATGCACAAATACTCACTGTTTCAATTTTAGTTTTTGCTGAACACTTCCGCTCTTTAAAGCCTACTGGTATTAGTGACCAGAATAACACATTTTAAACACTTGCCAGATTGCTGGTGGCTGCAATCACATAAGTAAAAGGATGTGCTAAATAAAGTAGAGAATTTCTAACCCCTTTCCACTTCAACCAGATGTTTACATAAAAAAAGCTATGGCCTACTGTATAATCGTGGTCAGCTAAGTATGACCCTCACATTAAAAAGTGGAACTATTTATCATTACTCCATGAATGGATGAGTAAGAATAGAATCCAAACCAGATGAAATCATGTTTCACCCAGACTTGACTTGACTGTTTTGGTAAAATGTCAAGAGACCAAACCACTCGATCATGAGATATACAATTATTTCCAAAATACACTTGTGACCAAAATGATATATTTTAATGTATACATCTGTTTTCCGACCCATCAAATGTTTTAGAACATACAGTTCAAACAGGTCTTGAAAAATATGCTTATTCAGCCTAAAGTACACAGTTTTGAAAGACAAAATCTGTAAAAGTGATACCTCTCCCCACAGGTTTACTTCACTGTTTCTTATGGCAAAAATGACCACTGAAGGCCTTTGATCTTTTCTGTTATAGTCACTGATAACAGCTTGAAAAGAAAGCATTCTTGAACAAGTCCTGAGTCAGTCCTGTTTAATTGTGCTTAGTCTTTGAGCCTTCAGAATGGTGTAAATTGGATGGAACACAGATTCATTAGCCACATTCATCAGCTGTCAAATCATTTGCTTTAGTTTTCCACACTAAGTTTTGGCTGCCGCATGTCCCTTGGGAAGCTCTGCAGGCTGCACTCCATGACACTGAGATTGTGCACAACTGATGTCTGTCCCAGAAGCCTTGGTTGCCAAGATTCGAATTGAGGAATGTTTTGGGGACAATGGACATGTGGAGTCTGGTTTTTGCATTTGTTGATGTTGAAGCTCTGGTCATTGTATGGGTAGGTGGAAGATAGTGAAACATCTGTTCTGAAAAGTTTTGTTTTTGTGTTCGTGCCCTACAAACTTTTGATTTAACATTAAAGCATACATTGGTGTTAAAATATATGTAAGAGGAGTACATAAAGAGTTATTTTTCTGCCATTTTATCAAACTAGTTTAGAGATTGTACAAGAGGGTAGAATCAGACTTAAATAGTGACTATATTTCACTAATGTTTGGTTTAGATTTATGTGCACTTTATGCCCTTTGTTTGTAGTTTTGCACCTTCTTATTTCTTTGCAGATTCTTAAATATGTCTAGCCAATAATCCTTTTCTAAATGCATAATATGCAGATTTGACAGAGAACCTTATTCATGTGTGTAAATCTTGTGGATTGACCTGTTATAGGCCACTTCCTTTCTGGCAATGTGACATGAGAAATTTTCTAAAAAGGGATCAAGAGCTGTCCAGTAAGCATAAGTAGAAATATGTACTTTTGTCTCTGTAAGAATACACTGCATAATTTTATTTGCTGTTAAAAATGCCTGTACCCAGGTTTTTGCACGTTTTGCAGAACGAAAAAAAAAAAAAAAACAATAAAACCAGCAGTGTTCAAAAACAAAGTAGACATTGTACAGTAAGTAAAGGCTAGGGCTGATTTCCTCTCTGCTACATTTACACAGCCTATAATTCACACAGGGAAACACTCGCTGACTTTAGTTTGCTTTGAGGCTAATTTATTTAAGGCACATCCACACCATGTCATCTCCATGAAAAAGCTTATAAACAAGAGAAATTCTTTTATGTTGTTGTTTCCTATGGAGGAGAAGCAAATACTGTAACATAAGTACACATTGTCCATTCAAATGCCAAATTGCAAATTATGATACCTGAGTGCCTTTTCCCACTGAAGTCTTTCTGTATTTGTTTATGGTGGCACGGTGGCTTAGAGGATAGCACGGTCACCTTGCAACTCCAGGTTCTGGGTTTGATTTCCGCATTGGGTCCGTGTGCATGGGCTTTGCATGTTCTCCCTTTGCTTGCTGGGTTTCCTCTGGGGTCTCTGGTTTCCTCCCACAGTCCAAAAACATGTAGATTAGGCTAATTGGCATTCCCAAATTTCCCATAGTATGTGAATGTTGACTGGAGGTCCTACCACAGTTGAACTGTATTGTATAAATACTGATTGTATAAATACAATTGTCACAATTGAGCTACAGACATTTCTAGATGGATGGATGGTATTTGTTTATAGACACATAAACATACAGTAGATGCCTTTCTATAATGGCCAGCATTTACTTTTTGTCGATTTATGCTGCATTGGCTTTTCGGTGAGTGAGCCTTGGGTGTCCATGCTTCTGTCACTTGCTTTCTGGTATATAAGGGGGGATAAAACTACAGTACAGTATTAGTAGTTTATAATGTTATAGCTGATCTCTCTCTCTCTCTCTCTCTCTCTTTCTTTGTGTGTGTGTGTGTGTGTGTGTGTGTGTGTGTGTGTGTGTGTGTGTGTGTGTGTGTGCTATCTTTATCTAGTGTTTTAGGTATTATTCCCTCAACTCTTTTGTCTGGCAATTCTAAACTTTTATCCCCAAGAAAAAGGTAATCACTTTTCTCACTCCTCTGTTGGACATCCTGATTTGGCATACTTGTCTTGTTCTATGCCCAGACTGTAATTATAGCAGACATCAGGGCTATCAAGGGCTTTCCCAAGCTTACACAACAGCTCTTGACTCTAAATGTGTCTTAAGAACAGGGCATGAAAACATAAACACAGTCTCAAACATGTTTGGATGGACTCTCTGCATCCTGCCGGCTGTTTGTCTGTCTCTCATCCACAACATCCCCACCACTACCCTTTTATGTGAAGGCATATGTTTAAGTTTATATCTTACAAATAGGTTTTAGCGTTTGTTTTGGGAGATATGGCTTCACTTACAAAATTAATTCATCACAGATAATCTACATGATGTATCATTATTTAGCTGCAACACAGCCACTGACCTTATAACTGGATTGGTAAAAACATTATACAATTGTATCCAAATCCAAAAAAAAAGCTGTTCTCTGGTGACTTGGGACTTGACAGCAGACCATTCATATAAACACTGAAACAGCACATTTAGGAGAGGAGTGCAGCAGAGGGAGGTTGAGGATCATTGACATTAATTAGAGCATTCATAGGCAAATCTTGGGGGATCTCTAAGACCAACATTAACGTATTAAAGAAATAGTAACATATGAGATGTTTAAGGCAAATTTACTGTATTCTGAACATTGCTCACATTTTACATTAAGCATTCACTGTATGGATATTCATGTACTACATGTGCAAATTGTGTTAGATGGATTCAACCACAATTTACAGTCATCTGTGCATACCTATTATAGAACAATCTTTACTTTGTTTTGTGCATAACTGCAAAAACAGCAAATGCTTTGTCTGTGTTATTATATGTATTAGCTGATCAGAATGCAGCATTATGTGGCCAGGTTCAGACAAATACAGAAAGACAAATCTCTTAGATGTGGTAGTGTAAGTCTGGATTTACGGCTCAAATGTAACTGATAATGCCAATGTGGGAACACAAAAATAAAAAAACAACAACTGGGTTGCAATGCTAAATGTGGCTACAATTAGAGCTGCACTCTGTGGCTCTGTGTGTACAGTATGTACAGTATTTAATATGTTTGTAATTCCTTTCAATATGTGTTAATTACTTTTACAGTAAGCATTATCAGTCATTGAGTGACCGATCTGCATTGGTAATATAAATGGTATAGAGAATAACCAAAACCAGCACATCTTATCTTCTTTTGGTCTTTATATTATCTGTTAGGATTTTAAAGTATTCCACTGTAGCCAGAAGTGGAAGATAACTAGACTAATAACTCTGTTAATGTATCTAAGTACATATTTCATACATCATTTCTTACTTTTACTCCACTACATCCTACAACAAATGTTTGTACTTTCTACGCCACTAGATTTCTGCATGGTATTGCTTAACAAAACAGGAAGGGTGCATAGTATGCTGCTATTATGTACTGTATAATTGTATGATTTGCATTCTGTAATCATGTAGCAGGTATTTGAAGTCAGAAGTGGAGACATTTGCAGATTCCAAGGAAACAGCATGTTCAGATTGGGAGGGAGAGAGAAAGACTTGAAGTCTACTGTAGTCTAATACAAGCTCAGTACCTTTGATACTTCTGTACATTTGAAGGTACGTACATTTGCACTTTTACTACTTTTACTTGAGTAATATTTTACTTAGGGTAACTCAACTTTTATTCAAGTATAGAATTTGTGTACTTTGTCCACTTAAGTCTTAATGCACATTCTGGTACTGTAGCATTCAGCCCAGATATAAAACATAATGGTATATTCAGGTGCATTTTCACTGCTGCATTGGATTGATGGTAATTTACATGGTGGTGGTAAAAAATTTATTTATTTATTTATTTATTTATTTATTTTGCACCCAGTATTCAACCATTTATATTAAGCTTGGAATAAATAAAACAGAAAAGTTAATTATTTAATGTGGTTGTAAATGCATAGAAAATGATGTTTACTCAGATAAAAGATGTTACTAATTAAGCAATTGGAGCATGTTTTTACAGGGCCTGTGTAGTTTATACTACACATATGTGGCATTTGTGGCTTACGATTAAAATGCCCTTGAGTAAACTGCAGTGGTTTAATTAAACAATGCCCTTTTACTGAATGGGATTCTTTAATTAACAATCTTAGTTGTATGTAGTTATAAACTAAGGAAGTCCATTTGACATGACAGAGCTGCCATGCTTTGAGTAAAAACTAGGTCTTCCATTTAAAGTTAAAATTCATACATTCAAACCATGTGATTTTTATTTATTTCTTTGTAAAGAAGCATAATAAATTAAGTCTATGTAGCGATTCCAGTTTTGCTTTTTTGCCCCAGGCTATAACTGTGCTAGTGAGAGTAAGCTGAGGTTCAATGTAGTGCCGTAGTGACACTATTGAAGTGAAGATGAAAGCCATAACTACAGCACCCCCAGGATCTGTCAAATTTTTCACAGGATCAAAGCTCTGTAATTTTGGACATGCGCTAGATGTTCTGCACAATTGCGGCTCATAAAGTACTGATGAGTGACAGGAAAAAGCCATTAAGCCCCCTTCACAAAACAATTTTGGCAGAGTTTTTGAATATAGTGGCATTAAGCTTATTCACAAAGTCACTTTCCTGTTTTTCTTCTAATTAACATTTCCTTGAGTTTCATAGTCATAAGTATCATATTTACCAACATACCCGTGTTAAGTGTCATAGATTTGCCATGATTTTCAATATATTCTTCAGATCAAACACGAAACTTGTCTTCTTGTGTCTATGAAATGAACTTTAATGTCTTTTCATGTCTATGGCATGCAAAAGACAAGTCAACTACACAGTGGATGCACATAGTTTTCAGACATTATCAAGTTTGCTATGGTATGTGCACAACATTTTAAAGGCACATTTATCTGTGTTGCTGTTTCTTTCTTTCTTTCTTTCTTTCTTTCTTTTTTAAGACATACTCCAGAGCCTTTGCAAAACCTCTTGTGGCTATATGATATACCTGGTTAGCATTGTTTATGTCAGTCCACATGTTTGCATGTGCAGAAAACCTTTGCAACATGAAGAATCTGTATCATAGTTTTTGTACCAAGAATGTTATATCAACGATAGCCCTTGGAAGGTTAAGACACAGAGTGTATAATCTTTAGCCAATGTAAATGAAACATAGGCAAATATCATGTAAATATTAGGTTTTATTCTTTGTTTTCTGTGATAGTACAATATCATATGTTTAGTTTGTGTTGTGATAGCCTCTTGTTTGTGCACCCAACATCTCATCCAATGAGGTGCCAATTTTACTGGCAAATACCATCAGTACTGCCTTCACAGTCTGGCATCCGGCAGTATATAGCACTTTACTCAGAAAAGCCCCATTTCTCTGTGTATCAATGCAACAACTCAATAAGGATTTAACTTTTTTCAAAAACATTATCCTGCTTGATCCCTGTAGAATGTTAGTCATTTGATGGATAATCACTAGCTCTGGGGGAACCTGCGGGGGAAAAAAGAAAAACACAGCTTTTGACACAATCACTGAGATGTGACTGTTACTTGTGCGTGTATGTGTGTGTGTAAACTAGGGCTGCAACTAACGATTATTTTTATAATTGATTAGTTGGGCGATTATTTTTTTTTTTGATTAATCGATTAATCGGATAAAAGCTAAACGCTTCTTTAATTTGATGTTTTGCTTATAATTATATATA
>JAQMYG010000020.1:9138432-9158415 GCA_030014215.1 Clariallabes teugelsi
ACACACCCAGGTATCGGATCAGTACTCGGTATCAGCCGATACCCTGAGCCCAAGTATCGGAATCGGTATCGGGAGGGAAAAAATGGTATCGGAACATCTCTAGTTTTAATGTGTCCAAGTTATAACAAGTTCCCTGCACAGGAACCTTTACCTGCACATATAACTTCCCTGCACAGGAACACACCACAGATTGTCAAATTGCTTATGATCTGCCATGTTTATTGAGGCCCTTAATGGAGGGATATAGTGAAAAACTGTGACAATTCAAATCTGCCAGCAAGAAGCACTAACATTTCCAGGTTTCGTATCAACATTTGGGTTATGAATTGTCAAATATTCTCAAATATCACTCTGATTAAGCTTGCCTTCAGAATATTACATTTTATGATATGATGCAAAAGTGGGTAGATGTGCAGATCGCTCCTGGATTAGGCATTAGTCATAATCCTTTACTTTGTTCGTATAAATTACCTTTGTTATTTTGTTATTTTCAGAATAATAAAGGTCTAGAATTCCAGCAATAGATCTGGCAGTCCAACTGTTTCCTGTATGTTGAATTTATCATTCCTGGAACTTATACAGTAGAGGGGATTGCATGAATTACAGGTTTCACTTTAACCATCAGTTGAAAAGGAGGTACCAAGCTTGCTCGCTCTAGCAAATTAAAAGCTAAGAGAGCTTCCTTTTAACTTCAGTGTGCCCTCTCATCTCATGCCAGTGCCAAAACAAATAGTACATGATCACTTGTCTGCTTCCTTCTTTTTCTCGACTAGTTTTCATTAAATGTTCACTTTGCTGCCATACTGTAAGCGATAGTTGATATCAGTTCACAGTAAACAGTCACACCTTTTCTTTTTTAAATGTGTTTATTATAGAAACTCTATTTTGTAATGCTAATTAAATACAAATTAGTTTAAAAGTTCTATTTAGAACTTTCAACAAAACATTTATTTCTAGTATCGTTACCTAATAGAAAAATTCAGACTCCTGACTATGGTGCTTGCAAAACATTAAATGTGAAAGCTGCAAAGGAGCAGTGATATATGAAGGGGCACATTTCACCCAGGTCAAAGTCATTCAAATGGCACTTTTTACAACTTTAACAGTTGTGTTAAATCAGTTAGTGTATGTACTTAAATTCAGCCCTGAATTTATTTCTGTGCGTTCACCTTTTATGCACTATTATAGTTTTCTCGGTGGGTTGACATGTAATACTTATTAGTTTTTTAAAGACATACTTAGGATATTTTTCCATAAGCCTCTCATAATACCTTACCAGAAGTTTGCCCATTCATCTTGACAGAACTGGGGTAACTCATTAACTTGCTGAGTGATGTTTTAAGATCTTACTTTATTATGATACTATCTGTCTTCTCAAAATAGCAAAACACTCCCATATCATGAAAGTTTGCTCATGCCTAGAAGTTAATTTGGGTGGCAGTATCTGTGTGGTCCTAAGGAGGAACCAAACTTGGGGAGGTTCAAAGTTCTTTTAATTTTCCCATGTTATTAATAGTTTGGAAATGCATTGTTTTTAAAGATAGGACCTTTTAAAGGCACAAGTATGCTCCCATTATGTTTTTCTGTTCACCAAACAAAATTTGGAAGTTTAAGTAGACAGTCAGCTTGGTATATCGTATGTAATCATTTGACCAGAGTGAATTAAAGCTGAAATAACTCTCTCTAATCAAAGTAGACACCCTAATTAATTTCGCTATATAGCCAAAAGTATATGTGTCAGCATCCCACACGCCAGTTTTCTCTTAACATTTACCACAAAGTTGGAGAAACACTATTGCTTAGAATGTCTTGTACAGTATGTTGTAGCACTAATTTTCTTTTCTAAAAATTTTCTTTCATTTTTGTGAAGCTGCTTTGAGACAATGACCATTGTTAAAAGCGCTATATAAATAAAATTTAATTGAATTGAATTAAGTCCTTTCCTGTCACTAGAACTAAGTGCTCTAGCACAAAAGTGTTCTAGCATAACAATGCCCCTGTGCACAATGGAAATTTGGTAGCAAGGATGGTGTGGAAGAATTTGAGGGTCCTGCACAGAACAGTGGAAAAAGCCTTCCACCGAAAGTCAGGGCCTGGTGTTAGGAGGGATATAATGCACTATATACATCAAAACCAGAAGTAGGTGGAATATACCATCTGTTCACCATGCAGGACATGGACATGGGATGGGAAAAATAAAGCTCACTATGTGCATTATCTAATAATAGCTTTAAATGGTAAATCGTTTCCTTTAACATATGCAGTATTTAGTCTGTTTGAATCAAACCCTGGTGTGTTTATTCTCTTGGTATGTTTTTTTGGGCTGATGTAAACACAGTCAGGTATGGACAAAGACCATTTGTGAACCTTGGTGTGGTCTGATTGCATTGAAAACATAATTTAACCCTGATTCAACCCTTTCTCTGGAATTAAATGAAACATGCTATGTTATGTTATGGATAGCAGATATGTTTTAACTGGCTAAAGCTGGCAAAAGATCACAAATGACAAACATGGTCAGTACACCTGGAGGGCTTCAGCAATACCCTGCACTTCAGACTAGACTTAAACAGCATAAAACTATTATAGTATATACATATAGACGCTATTCGAATTGGAATTTTCATAATTGGTTTACTATTCTAGTCACATATCTTGCTTTTACAGAGTATGTCATAGCAAAAAGAACTGAACTATTGATTTTTGTAATTATATTTTGGACTTTAGCCTTAGTCCATATTATGACAATGCTCCCAAACCAGCGGGAAGCCTCCACTATGTGTCTGCTGCAACTTTGGACCATGTAATTTATCCATTTACCTAACATGTGTGTGGCCTTGTACTAGTTAAAGGTCTACATTTCTTGGACCAAGGTTGTTCAAACACAGAATGACACTAAGGGATTCATAGACACTCAGGCTGTTATCAGGTCAAAAGGGGGTCTTTGGCCACACATTCCTCACATTCCTCAAAAGGACGTGCTATGTAACTTCAAGAATGATGTGTTAGAAAGTTTTTCATTCTTGAAATGCATATTTCCAATATGTACATACCAATATGTGGTTCTTCCACATGTGTCTGTTGTCAAAACAATTGAAAATTTTGAATGTATGTATAACATAAAGATTTCTCTTCACTAGATGTAAAGGGCACAAACTTGTTTTAGCATGACAACACCCCTGTGCACAAATTGAAGGTTCATGAAGACATGGCTTGCCGATGGTGAAGTTTAAGAACTTGAGTGTTCCACACAGACCCCTGACCTTAAACCCACAACACCATTGAACTGGAACACCAAATTTAACACCACACCTTCTTTCCAGACACAAGGGTCCAACTTTTTGTGCTCCTTTGCCTGAATGCATTTTTTCAGTTTTGCATTTGGAGCTCAGTAAAATGTTGTTAATTTCTAAACTCTTGGCTTATTATAGTAAATTAGTTAGTAACTGAATTAGACTAGTATGAACAGATGCTTAAATAAAATGTACCTAAAATTTCCACAAAATTGTGGAATCTGTTCTTAACTGATTTTTAACTGTTGCATAAAAATTGAAGCAACTTAATACAGATGTTGAGAGTTTTCAATTATATTTATTTTTCTGTAATACATAGCAAAATATTTGTAATAGATAAAAAATAGCATTTTATTGTACAACTAAGTAAAAATGTTTACAGACAAGCATTGCTAATTTTACACAAAAACTGTAAAAACAACAAGGAACAGAACATCCTCATGTCAGTGTGCAAACCATTTATACAGATGGAAATGCCCCCTGAGGCTGCATTCCGTGATAAATTATTTAAATAGCATTTATCTACACACACACACACACACACACACACACACACACACACACACACACACACATACTGTATATATGCACACATGCATTTTCATTGGAAACATGGTCTTATAGACAACAAACAGTACAATAATTTATCTGTTTAAAAAGTACTGGACACTGGAAACATAAAAAAAATTAAACAAAACATATAAAACGTATGTTTTATTAAGCGAATTAGAGGCTGTATGCTTCTTGAGGAATGTAATACTATTTACAGCTCGTGCTACAGTAGCGATAGGTGACCAACTTGCTTTTTTAGCTTAATAAAAGTAGTAATAAATTTTATTTGATCAAATGTTATGACTGTGTTGAGGTAATATTTGTACATCAAAGTTTTCCTTTATCTTTCCAAGGCGAAAGGCACACAGGTCAAATGATGTCTGAAACAATTCTGCTTTTGAAGTCTATGAATATGATCAAATAAGGCATAATGGAGTATGTTGGGCAGATAGCCATGACCAGTGACACTGCAATATTTCGGGAAGCATTCTGTCTTCAGAATCGTCTTTTTCTCTTTACTTTTTAAAAACTTTGTTCGTATATATTATTCTTTTATAATTGATAAATAACTTAGCAGAATTTTTACATGTATCCTCAACAAACACTCATTACTGCTACCTATTAATAAACCAATGAATGATGTAGAATCCCTGGTCCATCATTTCAGCTCCATCTCCTATTTTGCAAGTGCTTTAAAAAAAAATCTGCTTTTGTAAAGAAGTGTTCAAGTTTAAGTGTCATTTACAGTTTTAAATTTTTTTTAATTAATGGTGACTTTTGAACATGGCTCTGTCCAAGTCTCCTTCAAAATGTTATCTAAAATGTTAGGACAAGTTCTGGTGTCACCCTGAGAAAACTACGGCAATAAATTAATTCTTAATAATAATTAACTTTTTTTTTTTGAGCTACTACAATTTAAATAAATTTGGCTCAACTAAATTTTGAAGGTCTTAGTGCGACGTTAAATTAATTTTCATTGCTGTTGTTTTAAGCACATTTTTTTCAACCTTGAATTTGATATTTTCCGCACAATAACATTATAAACACCATTATTTAAGTTTAATAAAGACTAATTAGTAATTTGCCCTAGCATGGAAAACTCTCTATACCCTGTTTAATGTCTGTTCAAGGTTGTCATTCTCAAGTGATCTTGAAATAAATTACTATACTGGGCAAATTTCAGAAAAATAACGTCTAAGAAATGGTCCATTTTTAAAATATCCATTCAGGGGGAAATGCAGCAAGAGAAGGTACTCAAGTGCATAGATGTCTGCAGAAAGTGATTCCTGCACAGATCTGAATTAGGTTTATTTAAAGAGATTGGTCTTTCTGATTAAGCAGAGCCATTGGGGGCTTTTTCCCTGCTCTACCTGATCTTGGTGGAGGTGTCTAGAATCTCCAGTCAGCTCTGTTGGCTTTGTCCAAACCAGCACTGGTTACCATAAATACATTTGTTGCCCCACCAAAATACATGCCACAGAAAAATGTAGTGGAAAATCTTTCCCTGGCCTTTGCATGAAATACATATTCTTAATTTTACAGAAAGGTGCCATCTTCCAAAATCCTCCTGCCTGTGCAATTATGCATCTGTAAAAAAGCAGAATGAACCAAAAATAAGCATCAAACATAAGTAAAACACAAAAAATATTGACCCAAAGTTGTTTTGAAAATGCATTTGGCCATACCTCTGCATTCATATTTAAGATCTGAGAAATATACCATCTCTTGTGAGAAGACAAAAAGACCTAGTCGTCCACCTGCATATGTTTTGTCATAGATTCTTCCAGAATCTGCCATGATCTTTTTTCCTTCATACATAACCACCCTAAGATTGTAAAAGGAAAGCAAAACTTGTGATGACACAAAGAAACACAATGCAACATTTAAAAGACAATTTGGGAGACAAAATCCCCTTTAAACAATGTATGGAGTGGACTCTCTGAATCCTTTTAAACAATACCTCATGTGCCCTGTTCTTGGTCTGTGAGTCAGGTGCCATCTGTAGGCAGTAAAGTCCTTCCAACCAACATTCTTAGGGTCATGCCACAGAGTGCGGACCTACAAAGAAAATAAACAATAAAATATTACAATGGTGATTCTGTGATGCCTTAAAGGCTTAATTGAAACGGCCACATTGGTCAATTAAGCTTACCTGTCCAGGAGTATCACCAGTGTGCCAAAGGGCATTCCTTAGGTGTTCACCTGGTCCAGTGGATGAATTAACCACTTTGATTGACAATCCTGAATAACCTTGAGCCTTGGTAGGTGTACTGGACCAGTAGGTCTGAGTTATCTGCTTCCACATCACCACATAGAAGCGGGAGCTGGATTGGTAACCAAACACAAATCCTGCATAGTCATCATCTCTCTCTGTATTTATGAAGAAGGTCCCACTGAAGTCCACTGCATTAAACTCATCAAAACCTGAAGCAGAAAATAAATTCATCAGAATGATTTCTTAATTAGTAGATAATGATGCATCAAGGCTCTGAGGTTGCAACATACCAACAGCAATTCCTGGATCACAGTTAACGGTCTGAACCAACTCTTTTCCCTGGTGACGGACTACCCAGTTAGGATCAATTTGGGAAGTGCCCTTGGGGTCCAGAGGCACCATCTGGAACTTGCGGAAGTCAGTCTCACTGATGTCAAAGTTCTCTGGGCACACATCATAGATGTCCAGAACGTTGTCTTGGTCAAAATCATCCTTACAAGCATCACCACGTCCATCACCTAGTAACAGAAGATATGAACTTTCAGAAAAATGTCAAGTGCACAAATGATAAAGACACTTTTACTTTTTTTTTTTTTTAGAAAGAGAACTGTAATTCAGCTTTACATTTCACAAAACTAACCATCACTGTCCAGTTGATCTGGGTTGGCAACCAGTCTACAATTATCTTTATCATCAGGGATGCCATCATTGTCATCATCAAAATCACAAGCATCTCCTTTGCCATCTTTGTCATGGTCAGCCTGGTTGGCATTGGGTATATAGGGGCAGTTGTCCAGGTTGTTTTGATGACCATCCTCGTCAATGTCCTGATTGCTGTCACACGTATCTCCTACAAGGTCTGAGTCTGAATCAAGCTGTGGATCAAGTACAATAACAATGTGTTAAAATTACTAATGCTAATGTATCCAATTTTTATGATGATCTCTTTTCAGGCCACAGTATTCCTAGTATTCCTAAGGCCTTTAAATTGCTTAGATTTGCCTGTGTTTATTTAGCTGAAACCCGCAATGTGTATCCTACTAGGCATATAGCAGTCTCTGGAGTCCCTGGACCTTGGCATACCACACTCTCACTCTTCCACAGACACGCATTCCTCCTACTCATTTAACCATGGCACAGGTGTGATTCTCAGGAATTACATGCTAGCAGGTTCATTTGCCACTCCCTTTGAAAAGCCCCATTTTTGTGTTATTATATTATATGCCCCAGAGGTAAAAAGTATTTATTCAATCCTTACATAGTGTGATAAAAAAAAGTAGCATTTTCATAAATGCAGTGAGAAAGAGACAAAGAGATTGATCAGTGTGTATTAGAGAGAATATATTACTTTCTCTGATGCATACCTGGTCAGGATTGTGCTCCAGAGGGCAGTTATCACACTGGTCACCAACCCCATCGTGATCAGTATCTTTTTGATCCACATTGTACAGATAAGGACAGTTATCCTTTTCATTCAGAATACCTGAGAAAAAAGGTCAACATTACAAAACTTGGAATTGGTCATGTTAAAAGAGGTGCTCAATTTAACTTAGCCAGCTTATGCCTGCTCTTACCATCTCCATCAATGTCCACGGCACATGCATCACCTTCACCGTTGTTATCTGTGTCAGTCTGGTCAGGGTTGCTATTGTATGGGCAGTTGTCACAGCGGTCACCAACATCGTCCCGGTCATAGTCATACTGTCTGGGATTGAACACGAATGGGCAGTTGTCCTGTATGAAAAGAATGATCATAAAGGTTACTTGGCCATTGTCTCAAAGCCATTACAAATGGAGTTTATGAACATAATATGGGTTTTCACAACTGGGCCTGTATTCTTAAGTGAAGTCAAAATTAGTTTATGCCTCTGGAACATAAAAAAAATAAAGGTATGTTACCCTGTCATCAGGAATGCCATCATCATCGTCGTCATCATCACAAGCATCTCCAATTCCGTCCTTGTCATAGTCCTCCTGACCAGAATTTGGAAGGTTTGGGCAGTTGTCCTATAGTTATAAAAATATGAAAAATAGTTAAGAAATAGCCACAGTTATTACATGTACTTTTTAAGTGATCCAGAAGTGTTCCCCAACCTTCTTGCAGTGATAGGTAGCATTTTCCACACACTCAAGGTCAGTATTGGGCCAGCCATCCAGATCTGTGTCCTCCCCACAGATGTGTCCATTTCCAGCATAGCCAGGCTTGCACTCACAGCGGAACATGGGCTCTGTGAAATGGCCCAGGTAGTTGCATCGGGCATTCTTATTGCAGTCGTGGCTTCCATCGAGGCAGGGATTACGAGGTGCGCACACCTACAAATAGGATAGGTCAAAAGGCCATTCAATTCTAGGATGTCTTCTTTGACTATATAATACCAAAAATAATTTTTACTACTTGCCTGTTTTTTTGCAGCAGCTTGTTCTAGTCCACGGCCAAATGGCTGCGAGCCACTGTAGCGTGGAGGACATGGAAGGCAGTTGTAGCCAGGTACTGTATTTTCACATCTATGGACTCCATTAAATTCAAAACAAGCATCAGGAACCTCCTTGCACTTTAAAGAGAAGAAAAGTTTTGTTTTTGTTTTTTCTAAAAAAGCCACATTTGTTGATGTTACAGGATGGTGCTTTAGTAAAAGTTCTTTACCTCATCAATGTCTTTGCAATCAATGCCATTGCCAGTGTAACCTGTAGGGCATTTTCCGCATTTCCAAGATCCATCTGCAAAGCTTGTACATTTGGCGCCAGCAAAACAGGGATTAGACAGGCACCCATCTAAAAATTATCAGGAAATGTTTAGATACATTTACAAGGGTACTTACGATGTACTATGTAAATGAACACATAAATACTGTGGTGACTCACCGATAGGACAAGCTTGTTTGTTGCATAGCTGAGTTGATTTTGCATCACCAACACAGTCTTTGCCACCGTACTTGGGTGGTGGACTATTACAAAGATGTTTGCGATTTTGGACACCGCCCCCACATGTAGCTGAACAGGCATCCCAAGGTGACCATGGCCCCCAACCACCATTAACTGAACGAAAAGATGGGTTAATTAAACAGGAGGCAATACAGTTATTTGGCTGTTAGATTCCTCAAACCGCTAAATACTAACTAAATGCTTGTTTGTTTAACAGACTTACTTGGACAAGGTGACTTCTCACATTTCTCAGTCTGTCTGCCTTTACCCTGGCACTCTTGTCCTCCCAGCTGGGGAGTAGGAGAGTTGCAGAGACGAATGCGTGTGATAACTCCAGAACCACAAGTAACTGAGCAAGATGACCAAGGTGACCAGTGGCTCCAGTTGCCATCTTGCTTAACTAAGACAGATAAATGAAAGTAAAAATGTAGAAAATAGTTCGTTTTGTCAACAATTTTGTTTTTGTGAGGCTGGAACACAACTCACAACGCTTGTCGCACTCCTGGAGGTAGCAGTCTCTCGTCTGCACAGATGTGCCCTCACAGTTGTTATTGATGCGGTCGCAGGAGCGGCCACGCTGCTGAATGCCCCTTCCACAAGACACAGAACAATGAGTCCATTCAGACCAGGGGGACCAGCCATCCTCAGCATAGTCACTGGCTGTAGAAGGAGAGGAAAAGGAGACAATAGAGCTATTCCCTCTTTCTAAGCAGCTCAGAGGAAAAAACCTTTTAATGTAGGTCCCTAATGGACTCAATTCAGCCTAGGCTTCTCAAGACAAACGTGTCTTGGGAACCCTGGCATGAAACACACTCTTAGACTGTCAGGAAAAAGGCAATATGTTACATACAGTGGACACCTTCAAATTGTTTTCCAAAATATTTGCCATAATTTTTCAACTGGTAAAGCTAAGAAGAATGTGATTTTCCACGTACTGTATATTTTCTAGGTACGGTATGTTACAATAACACATCGACTGATTTTCTTTTTTCTTTGGCCTGACACCAACACCAATTTTCTACATACTTTAATCAGTTCAGCAACAATAACAATAATAATAATAATAATAATAATAATTATTATTATTATTATATAACTCAAATTTATGTAAACATTTAAACCAAATTATTTTCAACTGTAAAATTTTTAATGACACTTTTAAATTGTGCTTACGGGTTCCACATCGGGGGCAGCATTCACCATCAGGAACAGTTGCATTGGCACAGGGAAGCAAGGGACAAGAAATCTTACGGCACACCGTTGCAGAGTTCTGCAATTAGCACATAAAGCTTGTTATGTTAACAACTGAGGGCCTTAGAGAAATAGAATCAGAAAAAGTTAAGTAGGATTTGACAAAGTTGTGAACTACAAAATCTGTTGAATAATTATTTAAATAGGAAAGAGAACATATCTCAAATGTAAGCAAAAATCTAAAGACACAGGGATGGCATTGTTTAACTTTCTAAAAAAAAAAAAAAATTTAAAAAAAAGGTATCCCTGTGCAGGTGTTCCTGGCTATACTTGGGATGGACTGTATAGACTGTGCAATAAAATGTGATTGATTTTACTGGTATAGTTGTGCTCATTTGAAAGGGTCTACTTACTTGGCAAGTGCACTCAGTGCAGTCATCCACTGTCCACTCTTCCTTGTTCATATGCACAATGCCATTGTGGAGACAGACACCAGTATGAATCCCCAAGTTTCCACCAATGAGATGGTTCTCATTTGTCTAGGAAACATAGGGGACTAATTTAATTGAAAATTATATTATTATTATTATTATTATTATTATTATTTATTAATTACTATTATTTAACATGATCATATATGTGTCTATTTTAGAATAAGTACATATCTCTTTGAAATGTAGTGTATTCAATGGAAGATGAATTTGAATGAAAATTATCCAAGCTTTTTGTTTAAAGGCATTAAAATGCCTAAACAAAAAAGTTAACAAAAATTTCTCACCACTTTGCGGAGCTTGTCACTCAGATCTTTCACCATTACACCAAGGGTCTTTAGTTCCTTAAACATGCTGGTCAGCTGATCACATGTATAGCCACAAACCATCTGCAAATCTGTTATCAGGAAAAGTAAAATTTACCCACAGCATTTACAGTAGATTTGCTTTAAGACATTTGAATTTTCTTTTTACTGATCTGTGCAGATGCATTAAAAATGTTAGATACCTTTTGTTTTGTGGCCAGTAAAATGTGTCCTGATAGCTGATAGATTGGATCCATTAACCGGATTATGTGGAGTTACATCATTAATGTCAGTAACAGCTGTAACACAGTAATATTTCATTTAGTTACAAAACATTAATCTGTAGCACAACCAGTGTTTACTCAATATACCATACTCCTCTTTAAATCATCTCTTTATTTTATATTCAAAATATTAGGCACAATATATACACACAAAAAACCCACACTACTTTAATAAGTGGGCATGAATGTGCACATTTACTCAGCATTGATGAAAACTCACTAAAAGTAATACAAGGATTTACTTGAGCAAGTATGGATTTCTGCCTTACAGTATGTATAGTCTGCGTTCTGTTTATTCAATAGCTTCATAATCACACATGGACGTGTTTTGGAGTGTGACATGCACTTGCCCTTGAAACAGTTTGGCAGACTAAAGAAGCGTTGCAGTACAAAATCATGAGTGAGTTGTGCATAAAACATTATAAGGAACTATAGACTTACAGTTTTGACATCCTTTATTCCTCAGTATTGCATCCAGTGTGGTCCCAAAAACGAATCTAACGTTTTGGAGCACACCCTGGGGGGAAAAAAAGCAAGTAAATAAGAACAGAAGCAAGGAATGCAAGTAAATGAATAAACAGACCCAGACAATAAACCTGAATAATACACACACACACACACACACATTGATATATATATAACTCGAGGCTCATGCATTACCGTGAATCTGTCATTAACGGCTCCCTTGCCGATCCTCAGGTTGGCCACGCTTGGCGTCTCGGGAGTGAGGACGCTCTGGATGGACGCGTCCAGGTCGGCGCTGTTCACCTCCTCACATCCGACATAGACGTGCACCCTGTCCTCCTGCACAAACAGCGTAATGTTGTTCCACTGACCAGTGGCCAGATCGGCTTCCTCGATGGACACCACTTGCTGCTTGTTTTCCGTGGCGAACACGATGTCCAGCGTTTTGGCTTTGCCATTGGAGACCACCTCGAACAGGGTACCAGAACCGTCGCGCTTCTCCACGGTGAACAGGGAGCCCCTGGTGCGCCGCGCTTGCTTGAAGTTGACCAGAAACAAAAAGCCGCGCTCCGCCTGCACGGAGTCCACCAGGTCTCGGAAATCGCTCTCAGGCACCGGCGGGATCAGGTCTGGGTTCAGGATCTTGTAGGCGGGACTGTAGGGGTCGTCGCCTTTCACGAGCATGACCCCGTGGTTCTTCTTGGGCACTTGAACGAGCTCGAACAGGTCGTAAACACTGTTATCGTCTCTGCTTTCTAAAAGGCACAGAGCGCAAAAGATTGCATATTTCTAACTTTTGTTTATTACATGAGAAAAATGAAATTTTATTATTTTTTTTTTAATAAGAAGAAACTGTTTAGTTGGTTATTATATGTTCCCTTGCTGCTGGGATGTTGTTGATCACTCACTCACTCACTCACTCACTTACCTGCCACTCTTGCGCTCTCGCAGCTCCAAAGCATCACTAATAAAAATAGTCCTGTTAGCTTCATTGCAGCGCGTCTTCTCTGTAAAACAGCATCGCATCTCATGTAAACAGCATTCAAAATCGTAAGGTAAATTATATATTACATTGGTAATCTGTTGTAAGGAAATGTATCTAAATAATGGTAAATCATACCTGTTTTCCTTGTTACAAATAATAAATAGGTATAGTCCAACAACCTTGGTAATTCCGATTATACGAGTTTCAAATATACTGGTTTCCCGTCCACTTGGTAACTTTTCCCTTTTAAGCAGCTCAGTCTCAGCTCAGCCTGAGAGGACAAAGTGCTATTTAAATAGTTTCGTGACATTCCTGCGAGTGCGTCTCTTCCAATCAGAGGCTCGGAGCTCCTCTTACCTCACAGAGCGCAGCGCCGTCTGGAACGCGCTCAGGGGAACTGGAGAGACGCGTCACATTCCTGCAAACCCACAACGGAAACGGACGGCTACGTCCAAACACATCGAACGTACCGAGGGGCTACTAAATGGAAGGACGCTGTCCTTTACCGCAGGTTATCATATAGGTGGCGTAATATAGATAACCAATTAAAGGTGCATTTGGGAACAGAAACCACATCTCTCCGCTAGAGGCCGTTCTGAACACGTCTTCATACTGTATACTCGCAGATTTACTTCCGACGATAACGTACATCATTATAGGATGCCTGATCGAAGCTTTTTATAACACAATCAACAAAATCTTATCATAATGAAAAGATTATTATGTTTACTGAGACAAGGATAGTCAATTAGTGTTATTTAGCTTGTATTCAACCCCATGACCCACAAACTATTAAAATCTATATTTAACAATTAAAAATGTATCTTTTTTGGATATACAGTATAAAAAGCTTCCATTCTATGTTCAGGAGTTATTACAAGCCTAGGTGCCCAGTCTGGGAATAACTTAATCGGTGACAACTTGATCATCCTAGTGGTAGATGTCATATTTCATTTCATCCAGTTAAAAATGAGAGTGCACCTAATGAAGCCTTCATCTAATTTAAAGGTCTAATAATTCATAGTCATCTTTCATTCACTGTGCAATAGTGATTCCTTTCCCAGATTTTACTTGAGTTTTTATTGCTGCGTGTATATCTCAGGTGTAATATGAAAGGGGATCCATCAACCTTTCCACATTGTTTTAGTTAACATTCTGTTTAGATTATGTGAGGATAAGTTAAACAGGTGGTGGGAAGGCATCAAAATGTTTGTGCTAACCATATAATTCAGCTGATACGATTCATCCTACAGTAATGATGGACATCACTGGCTGAATTGGGTCTTGTAGAAGAGGGGTATCTACTGTATGTTGGTCTATATAGACCTCCAGGACTTAAGTCTGGTTCTCCTGTCTTTGCTTATTGTATAGTATTTTCCTATCAGACATGAGATATTAAACTGATTACCAGGAGTGGAGATGGGTTGCTCAGTGGTTGATGTTGCTTCAGACCTTTAAAGTTATGGTACCTTGACAACAATTTAAGAGTTCAACTAATTCTAGTGTTTAACATGACCCCATTTTTTTTATTTCATGTCCTTGTAATTCAGTCTTCTGCTTCATGCAGTGACTAACACTTGAGGATGTGTTGAGGACCAAATATGAGATATAGTGTAGTCAGCTTGCCAGCATTTCACTGGAATTGTGTTGTGGAGAAGGTCAAGGGATTGACCCTCACCTTAGAGACCTCGAGGGAAAGATATTTGCTGTAACTTAAGATTTGGAGGTTGCTGGGTCATTTACAAGCCATTCTTGCTGTTTACACATGCGCAGCTCATCAAGAGCCAATGTCATACTGAAAGGCCCCTGCTTTCCTTTTATGGTTTTGCCATGGAGACATTACTTCGGGATAACGACATACAGAGCGTTTTCATAGTGGATTTCTAAGCCTGGGTAAACTTATAGGAGCAGTTATGAAACAAACCTTCTTAATATAGAGCATTTAAAAATATTAATAGATATTTTATTTTACTATTTTTATTTTATTTCATTTTGGTGACTGGATGGTGCAGCAGGTAACAGTGCTGACTCACTGCTCCCTGGTCCAGGATTTTATTTTTATTTTTACAGGATTTGACTGCTAAGCTGTGCTTGATGAAATATAAAACATGTTAATCTCAGAAGCGTGGGCCAACTGAAGACGAGGACACTAAGCATAGAAAACTGATTATTAAATTTTAGGACATCCTGATTTATACAACTGTAGTATAAAATGTAGGATGCCTATCACTCACAAACAATAAACTAGCTATCTAGCAACAGTTAACTGCTCACTGAACCATATCTTTTTCTCCAATTTACCTGACATTTAAGGAACATGTACCTTACATTTTAATTCTTAATTGCTTTTTAAGATTTTATTATAATACCAGACTGTGTTCATTCTCATTCAATCTCCTTATAGTAATGTGCCCTTCTAGCTTGACACCTTGGATACCTGACCACCACTTACTGTCTCGTTCCATATTATGTCTATGAACAACGGTGGAAAATCCCAACCAAATACACTCTGCTTTGATCTGATGTCAGCAGCTCTGTAATTTGTATCAAGGTTGCATGATTTATAAGCTAAAGACATGGATGGCAATCTATACATTGATTGTAGGTACTCCTTGTTGTTCTATTTCACCAGCAAACAAAATGAAAAAAAAAAAAAAAAACATGGACATTTTATTCTTCTCCTACAGGTCTGATGCATGCTGGTGGAATTTCCCAGGTGTATAAAAACACCAAGTATTCATCCAAAAAAAAAAAAAAGCATGCCTGTGGTCGTTCTAAGCAATAATAATCTCCAGCATGCCTTTGATTGTCCCAGGTGCATCTGCTTTAGTAATAGGCTGGAACAGCTTTCGCCACTAGAACCTTGATTCTGCCAGGCAGACTTTAGGAATGGTTGAGTCTTGCAAGCCTCTGCATATTGTTTACTTCATGTGACTGTTTGTGCTGAGGAATGCATTGAGAGGCAAGCACTAATTTCTCACGAACAGCATGGAAGATGACTGCAGAGCAACTCCGATCTTCACAGGCCACACAAGTTGATTTAGGGTCCTCCACAGGTAGTAAATTTCAAAGGGAACAAAAGAAGGCACCCTACTCCTCTTAGCCTTGAAGCTTACAGATCAAACATGAACTCAAATTGCTTTGAAAAATTCAGTGGAATGCATTATTCCATTAATGCAAATTAGGTGAATGCACTGTCAATGCACTATGCAATGGCCTAAACGATTTACTGACTGATTTGGTACAGTTAATACACAAACAGCATATGCACATACAATCATCTTTAATCATTTGACAAATCTATCTTCCTCCTCCTCACACTCTGAGTGTATTTCCAACAGGTTTAGAGCAGTGACCACCAGTACAGGTGTTGTTGTAATATACTCCTCCAGCCTTTAATACTAAAGGTGTACCCAGAAATTGACTGGTATCCCAGGACAGCAAGCAAAAAAAAAATTTGCCCAGTCAATTTCTAGTATTAGAAAGTGTTTATTTTGTTATTTTGTTTCTGTTCTTTTGCATGAATAGAAGCTTACCCCGCATATTCTTGCTATTAAACGATATAGCGCAAACAACAGTCCTGGCCTCAGCAGGCAACCACAGTCATGCTGATATTCAATACAGCAAGCTGATGTCATGTGTCATGTAAAGTACAGCTATTATAAACAAGAAATTAATACAGAGTAACTGACATTGCAGACACACCTTAGTCGAATATTATGTTTGTTTTTTTTTGCTCCATCTGTGAAAATAATTTCCAAAAAGCATTGCAAAGCAATCTGACCTGTGCTGATAAACAGCTTATGGTAACTCTAGTAATGGTTTCAGTGTAACTAACTATTGCTAAAATTGGATTTACTTTTATATAGTAAACGTTTACAAGTGGTGTCATACAAACTGTAAAATCTATCACTGCTGTTATAATAAATAATCTCAGGACTATCTAAACACTACTTTGTTGTACTGGTGAGTAATATGTCAATATGACTTGCTTTAATAAATCAAGTTATAACATGTTTTAATAAATGGGTGTCAGACGTTTCTCCAGCACGTGTACTCCCACCTTCACATATAGCCTGTGCTTCAGGGTCTGACAGTATACCCCTGGTGTGCACCCCAGGTAGACACAGGTGTTGATAATAGATGGAAATGTGGAGAACTGCAGTAAATACTCCCACTTCACGGTTACAATGCAATTTTTTATTATAGATAATATACTTCTATATTCAACTGATACATATCCGTTTCTTGCTTTTGTGTTATTTATTTATTTATTTATTTTTATTTATGTCCAAGATTTTCCTAATTCTGTACAGATCTGGGAATTATAACATATAGTATAATGACCAGTAGAACACTTCTAATTTCATTGGGTGATCTGAAAGGGTCTAATGGTCACTTCAATTACACTTTGATTTTTAGTAAACAATAACGTAAATAGAGCAGCATTCAAAAACAAAAGCTAAAATTATTAGAAACTCTCTGTAGAGTGGAAAAGTTAAATGGACTGGCTTTAATCTTCACTGGGTTTGTCAGAACTTGGAGTTTGGAATTAAAGCATATCACTGCCAAGAGGCACTCAAATGCCTGAGTAAAATTACTGGCTTTGTTGTTATTTGGTCATGGATGCAGTGCCAATATTAGCTGTGATTTGTTTATTTGGTGATGCTTTAATTCAGCATGACAATTAAGAGAGCATGTAATTGAGGATCCCAACCATGGTGTGCAGAGTGAAAAGCCTTAGCCACTGAGCCACCACTTCTTTTTTTAAATAAATATTTTTAAACTTGACAGCAATACCAAAATAAGCAGTGATTTAAAAAATTATAATGTGGGTGAATTACTTGTTGCTTCGTAATCATGCTTATTTTATGCTTTGGTATGCTAGTGTTGAATGTTAAGCAGCTGTAAACAATATGTAATAGAGTGGCAAGTTTCCTGGCTGTTGATGAATTAGTAAGATGTTGGAATATGCAAATGCAAGCTTAGAAAGGCAATGTAGGTAATAATTATACAAGGCCATTTTAACTAAGTTCTACCACTGATATGTCTAAACAGAGATGGAATATGGAAAAGTATTTAATGTAATGTATGTAATGTATCGCATTGTTCTTCAATTTATTTACTGTGCTTGCACCTCTTCATTGTACCTAATATCGTCATAACAAAATTAGGGAAGTGAGGCAAGATGTAATTTACTTGTTGTTTAGGTATACTTTTCAAAATGAATGTGCCATACCAATGGTCTTTGGGATGAATAATACACTTTTATTTTATGTTGGTTCATCTCTTATAGGCTTGGCCCATGGTGCAATGGACTGAACTTGGTGTTCTGGACAGGGCAAATTTGTCCCCAATGGCTAGTTTGACATAAAAGTACTGTAGACTTGACATCATCATGCCCTGGCAAACTGATTAACTTTGAGCTTCTGGTCACTTATCACATTGCTGGCCAGATAAGTGGAAACATACGTATGTTTTTTACCGGCATACACAAGGCCCCAAGTCATCGTTCCTGTGAGTTTTAAACATCTTGCTCCTGTTGTAACTGATCTTATCATTTTTGACTCAGTAGAAGTTTTGAGAGTCAGCTGAAACAGCTCTTAATTCTGTCTGTCTTTTTGTCTCCTATCAGTAAAGTATTTAAATAATTCCACCCTGCATGTTTCAGCATCTATTTTTAATCATCATAAACTCTGCAGAAAGATAGTGTTTCCTGTGAGCTTTGCAGTCTTTACATATCTGGCCCATAACATTTTCCTGCCCCACACACACACACACACACACACACACACACACACACACACACACACACACACACACACACACACACACACACACACAACATAAACAACATAAACAACATAAACACATAAACCAAAAAAATAATAATTAATTTAAATTATTAAATTATAAAAAAAATTATATATAAACAAAAATGATAAGAAAAATATTTGTTGTTGCTCAGCAAGCTATGCATTTTAATTTTGAGCAGTTCTGGTTTTTAGAAAGTTAGACATTCCTTTCACATAAATAAACATTGTCTAAAAGCTGTGACCCTGGGAAACATGACTAGGTTGTCCATATTTGGAAAATACAAAGGTCACCTGTCATGGGCACATTCTCTGCATTGCTTAGGTCTAAAGGAAAATAACCTAGGAAATAGAGGTAATGAGTAATAAAATGTTCTGTACCTGCTCACAGCTGTTGAGAGAATGTGGGCTTTGAAATTGATGCTGTCCTTGTGTATGTGATGGATTTTATTTTGAGAGTGTTTACGCTAACCGGTTGTTTATTAAAAGGGAAAGTGCTTACAGAAATCCCTATTGTGTCCAATCAATCCAATAAAGTATTGGCCTTTTTCAGTGGTGAGGCTTGAGGCCTCTGTTTAAGTCTAAATAATAAAACTATGTTGAGTAAAATATAGTTCTAACTCATCAATTTAAAAAAGTTAAGTATTTATTCCATATTTCAGATTCATCTGCAGTCTCATTATATTGTCATTACACTGTTTACATTTTTTGGGGAGGAACTAATTGCTGTTATGAAAATTTGACCATGGTATAATTATTATGATAGTCCCATTGTACCTGTTTCATTTGTATATAGTACCATTTTTTTTGTTTACAATACCAGAGTACGTATTTGCTGATATAATACATGGACCACACTACAGTACATGGTACATACTTTGGTACTACGGTAAATTGTACTATAGTAAGGTACATGGTTCCATCATGTATTGTAGTATGGAACTATGGAACACATACCAGGATACTGTCAAAAATACGTTATACATGTTTATGTACCACAGTGGTTTTTGTTACGTACCATGGTACACACCATAGTACTACCACAGTACCCACTGAAGTGTCATAGTAACTACCCTAGTACTCTATAAAGTCCTATGGTGCCCACAATGGTAAAGTCGGAAGTACCATGGTGATATTATGGTATATTATGGTATGAATAAGCGTTTAGTACATACTATAATAAAATTTCTTAAAGGACATATTGTTTTTGTGGATGTCTGTCATTATTTAACCTTTCCATTTTTGGAAGAAAAATGTGTAATGCGCCATTTTAATTTGTGTGCTCATAAAAGTTACAGAACCATTTAAATATTATAGACGGGAAGCAGTGAAGTGTTGTAACATTCCTTGGTAAATTCCATGGAAATACA
Organism: Clariallabes teugelsi; assembly: GCA_030014215.1. Taxonomy (NCBI): domain Eukaryota; kingdom Metazoa; phylum Chordata; class Actinopteri; order Siluriformes; family Clariidae; genus Clariallabes; species Clariallabes teugelsi. Next base: position 9,158,319 of record JAQMYG010000020.1, read on the forward strand.
CTGACACAGTGCTCGAGTGCAAAGTGCCATATGTTATGTAAAATATGTGAGTCAGATTTTGGAGTTCTACAATTTTGAGACATTTGTCTTAATATAT
>JAQMYG010000020.1:9187093-9213475 GCA_030014215.1 Clariallabes teugelsi
CCCCCCCCCCCGCGGGGACTTCATGACAGATGTTATTCCACAGATGCTGTTTATGGATAAATAGCATTTTTATATCTGGAAAATGCCCAATCTAATTGCTGTTCTTTTTTGCTTTGCATATACACCAATAATCAGCCACAACAATATCATTCCATAGACCAAATCATCACCAGAAGGTGAACTAAACACTGATTATCAATGGCAGGATCATGGGCACCCAAGGATAATCTCCATTATCCATAGACCAAAGGCAAGCCTTCCAGGTTTGATCCTACAGAAAAGCCAATGTAGCACAAATTTCCGAAAAAACGTTTATGCTGGCTATGATAGAAAGGTACAAGAACACCCAATGTGTTACAGCATGCCATACTGTATATGGGGCCTAGAAAGCAAAGAGTTAAAGGTTGTTGATTCTGTCTCCAAATTCCCCAGAAGTCAATCCAATCAAGCATCCATGGAATGTGCCAGACAAACAATCCCGAGCCCCACCTTACAACCCACAGCACCCAAAGGATCTGCCCTAACGTCCTGGTGCCAGACACTACAACACACCTCCAGAGGTCCTCTTTAGTCATACCCTTGGGGCCAGACCTGCCCCAGCAACACAAGGGGAACGTATACAATATGGGGCCTAATGTTTTGCAATTTGATATTATGACTGATCAGTGTATAACATAAGCATTTTCCTTAATATGTTTTCTAATCTGTGAAAGTAGAATCTAATCCAGAGAAATGTATAGCACTGGAACAAAATGCTGACAGGAATGCTTACTATCAGAAACAGCCAGCGTTGCCCCTTCTTCATTTTCATCATAAAACTTTTTGACTTTTTCTTTTTTTTTATTTACAACAGACGGTTGTTTTGATCTGTTGGAATTTCCTGTGCACCCATTGTTCTGGCACAGCATGTAAAAGAGGGCATTTAGATAACATCAAATACATGTTTCACTTTCACCACCACAATTAAGGCATCCTGTTGTGTTAACATCCATGTGTTCTCAGTTCTAGCTTCTCTGATGGAGCAACTCTTACAGAGCTACAATACTATACATTTTGTAATTTGTACCTTTTTTATTTGTCTTTGAATTTAGTTAATTAGAACTTGTTATACAATGGCTGAACATTTGACCAAAATATGTTAAATCCAGGAAATGACAAATTTAATTCATATGCATTTGGAGTGGTAATGCTAGGAGGAAAGTTTAGGGTAGATCATTTCAATTGTACTGTGAAAGGTAGTAAAAAACAGCTGCCAAACATCACAAAGTAGAGGATATTAAGCATCAGGGAAAAATGGTAGGAGAAATTTATGATTTTCCTAACAGCTAATGTTATCTTCCTTTCTCACCCATGCTTTATCCATTTTCATGCTGATTCACTGCCAGATAGATCTACCTGGATTTTTTAAACATCTGCATTGTGGGAATTTCCAATTAGAAGGATTATTTTTTGGCATTCTTCTTTAAGGATTGCTGCCATCTTTTTAGATAAACTACAACATGTCTAATGGATTTTTTAAAGTCTTTGAACATTGGAATAAGTAACAGAACACCGTTATGAGAGTAACAACCACCTCCACTTCTCTAATCTCCTGTTACACTAATGCATTTATCCTAGGGTATCACTATTTCTTGATTTTTATGAAGGTAGAAAGTTTTCTCATTACACCAGACTACTGATTGAACTGCCTGATTCATGTGTGAAACACTAGCCTCCCAGGAACTCCTTTAATGGCACACACATGTGGAAATCTCTTGAAACCTCGGCCAGGATCATTATTCATAGACATACGGCCTTCTTTAAAATGTTTGCACCATATAGAACCAAAGGCCAATCCATCTGGTTAGGTCCCACAAAAAAGTCAATGCAGCACAAGTCGCAGAAAAATGTAAATGCTGGCCACGATAGAAAGGCACCAGAACACATAGTACACCTCAGCCTGCTGTGCACAGAACCAGTATATTGCTTCGATTATGACTGTCACATCATTTAAAAAAAAAACCTATACAAGGTAACAACAGTACATTCCATCCAGAGTCACATCAATTTCTCTTCATGATCTTGTATTGATGGAAGAGTTGGACTATTACGTAAAGCCTTCTCCGGCACGTCCAAAGATTCTCAACGGGGTTAACGTCTGGACTCCATGGTGGCCAAGCCATGTGTGAAACTCTCTCATGCTTCCTGAACCACTCTTTCACAATCTGAGCCTGATGAATCCTTGCCATATCTCCTTGGAATATACCTATGCTTTCAAAGAAGAAAAAATCCACCAATGGAAAAATCTGGTCATTCAGAATATTCAGGAAGTCAGCTGACCTCTATTTTCATGCACATAATAGTAGTAGTAGTATAGTAGTAATAGTAGTAGTAGTAGTTTCAATCTTAGTTATTTTTTTCTTGCTGCAGGCCAATATTTTGACCCTTCTGAAACACAGAAACATCTTTGCTACAATCAATGAATATGTCTTCTAAAAAATGGGAAGCTACTCTTTGAATCAGTTAGGGTTAACTACCACAATTATCCAATCGAAGGCTCTTAGCTATTTGCTTAGTTAAATCCAGGTGTGGTTTTTGTTGGCCAGGCTGTCTCTTGTGTGTGTGTGGGGCGCGTGCGTGTGTGTGTGAATACTTATTTATTTATATATACTGAAGTATTCAGTGCCTTCCACAAGCAAGTGATACACATGCAACCCAGTCATTAATTAAAAATGAAACGTGATTTATTAGAGCCCTTGGGTGGCCATGACCCTACCACCAGTATACCGGTTGTCCTTCCTCGGATTACTTTAGGTTTGTAATAATCACATCATAACAGGAACACCCTACTAGAAAAAAGTCATCTACCCACCAGAATTTGGTTCTTGTCAAACTTGATCCTTGATCCTTATGTTTGTAACTTTTTAACAGGATAATTATTGTTATTTAATTCACCTATCAGTGTCATAAATATTTGTCTCTAATTTATAAACAGTTCAACATACTGTACATAAAATGGGCAAAACTGCTGAATCAGGAATAAGATACCTGTCTACAGTGCATGACTACTTTACTTTAACATCCAAAACAGTAACTGCTTCTGTCTGCTCAGTCATAGGTAAAACTTTCAATTACATCAAATACCTGTAATTGAGTTATTCGCCTTATTTGGGACACAACCTAAGACAAAAAAACGACCTAACAACTAAATTATGCAGCAAAGAACTATATGATATATGATGGTGTAGCTAGCTTACAAAATAAAGCTGGCACATTGTAAGTGAAATTAATACCATTCATCTGTTAACTTGAAAAGACTTATCTGTCACACACTAATGCTGCTAGGCTAAGTGTGGGGTTAAGTAAGTCCAGATGTTATGTTGGAATTGAACCTCTAGGGCACTGGTAGGCAAAAAATACTTCAGTGGCAGATAAACACAGCATAAATGGAGAAACTGGAACAGGGTGCAGCTCCTTAGCCTACTGATGAGGAAACGGGATGGTGTGATGGAATGTGTGCTTTTCAACACTGTTGGTGTTTTCGGATCAAAACTAGACCAGTAGTGGGTGTGGAGACCAAGATGTGCCACTTTTTTCTTCATTCACCTCCTCTTTAATTTATGTAGATAATTACTGAGAATAATTTAGTGAATGGCAAACAGTTTGGTTTGGAAGCAAGCAGAAAGCTTGAGGAAGGATGAGTGTTTAATTCCCAAGTAAATATTAATGTTCCTTTCTTCCAACATAGAGGAATAGACAAAGTGGTACCGAAGAGAGATAATAAAAAGAATGCATTATTTTTCAGAGCTGTAAATCATTACTTGCAATTAGCAGCCTTATTAAATAAAAAAAAGTTTTCATTTTTACAAAGTGCTCTTGCTTTATGCTCAGAGCTCATTTGAATTTACCAACTAAAATCTTAGTTACATAAAAGCATTTTCCATTGCTGGCTCCAGAACTTGCAATAGGCAGGCATCTGAGTGTGAACGTCTCTTAACAAAGAACAATTATTATCAAGAAATAGTCAAGGCATGAATGATCTTCAAAAATCCAAAAATCCAAAAATTCAAAAATCCTTATAAATTATATATATATATATATATATATATATACAGTATATATATTAATGATGTATATTATTAATTCATTTATCTAAATTGATATACAAAATTAAAGAATGCAAGCTTGGATAGACTGATTGGACTTTGTGGGTTTAAGGGTTTACAGTCATACTCCTTTGAGAAGCAAGCTATAATCTTATTATGAATATCTGGCTGCTGTATTCATGATGATCACATGGCAAAAATCTGTTTAACCTACTGTGAAGAGTATTGAGACGTACAGTAGGCCTCAAGTAATTTAATGATTTCCCTCAGACGTTTTGACAGAGGTACTATTGGCACCCATAGTTCATTGTTGTTATCCTTTTCTGTACAGTTAATGTAAACAAAAGCAAATATGAGAGGGTCCAAAATCCCTCTAGTGCTCTGAAAAAGCAGAAAAAGCAAATATTAGTCTTGAGTGCCTCTAAGTGGAACACATCCAGCCTGTCAGTGATAATAGCAATAACAGTATCATAGGAAATGATTCTGTTAATACAGCTGATCCCCTTTAGTGCAAATTATGAACTTAAACAGGAAAACACACAGGACTAAGATTCTCACCTCAGGGTAGGGAAATTATTTAGAATACAATGCAACTATAACCAAGTCTATTAAATGTAATAATTAATTAACTAATTTATGCGATGTGACTGTTCTCCATATCTCTGCAGCTGTTTTCCTTAACCATTTAGAAACTTCTCAAGTACCCACTAGGTCATGCTGGAAGAACATCGACTTGAAATGAGCCTAAGATCGGCATCTTAGCAGCATTCCAGCATGTTAATTTATTTAATTGCATATACTGAGGACTTACACACATCAGTTTTCAGATCTCAGACATGGTTACAGACATAATATCTATACCAAGCATTACATGAGAATTACTTAGAATGGAGGGATGTCTCAGTTACACATGATGAAGGAGCACTTGAATGAAGTCCATCATCAATCAAGGACACCTGGAAAATTGATTTAAGCACATGCTTAAATCCTCATTTTCAATATGTGTAACTTTATCTCTAAAAAATACTTCAACAACTCTGAATATGGCCCTCAAAAGCAGCTTTGAGATGCGTCAGTAAATGAGTGGTTGAGCAGGTAGTTACAGCCATTATCAGAACTATGTGTGATTAATTGCTTATTAGTCTTAATGATAGTGTTATATACACCAATCAGCCATGACATGTACTGTAAACCATTAACATTATAACCACCTAGGTATTGTATTCCCCTTGTGCCTCCAGAGTCTCTCTGGCCCCTCGGGGTGTAGCTGTGCAGGCCCTCTGGGGTGTGATGTGGTTCTGATGATGGGGCATTAGTGGTAGTTCTTTTGGGTGCTGTAGGTTGTGGGGTGGGGCCTCCGTGGATCAAACTTGGTGTATCCCATTGCATTGGGATTTGGGGAATTCGGTGCCCAGGTCAGCAGCCTTGGGCTCTTTGCCTGCTAGGCTCTGTGTGCATCAGGCTGTGGTGTACTGAGTTTTCTGAAACCTTTCTACCTTGGAAAGTATTGACTTTCTGGCAGTTTTTGCTGCATTGGCTTTTCTGTGAATTTGACAGGATAGGCTAGCCTTTGGTCCATGCCGGACCAAAGTTAAGCCTTGGGTGCCCATTATTCTGTCACCAGTTTACTGATGACCATAATTGCTGTATTCAGTTCACCTTTTGGGGGTGTTGATGTTATGGCTGATCGGTGTATTCATGATGTTTTCAAAGTGGTTATTATTTTTAAACTTTCTTTTTCTGTTGGCAAACTGTTGAATGTTCAACATCTGAACCACTGAACATTGATAGTGTGTATGAATTCCCTGAGGTACACTTAGTTGTATTTCCCTCCTCCAGTATTACAGTGTCCTGGGAATGCTGATGTTCCAAAGGTCAGAAACCCATATGTTGTGCATTTACCATCAGTTCTTGGTATCCATGTGGAACATATTCTACATGGATCATAGAACATCAGCCTGTGTGAGAGCAAGAGCAGTAGTTTTCCTTGAGCTGTGATCAAAAGTCGGGGAGTTTGGACTTTATTGTTCCCATTGACATGTTTTATTTTTACCCGCCCTCCCCCCCCCTTTTTTTCAGTGCTTTGTGAAGTTGAAAGCACATCAGCATGGTCCATCGCTTTATCGCCATCCTTCCAGAAACATCAAGCATGAATATCCAGTTTTTTCACCATTTGATCTGAGTATGAATTTATTTTGGTGCTTTATCACAGACTGTTCCCTTTTTTAGTCATGCATGCGCCATCCTAAATGCCTTTGTAAACCCTTGCATCTCGGTTTGCCATTAAGTGTTCTCAATTGCAATTTCACATGGTGATACTGGCAATGGTCTCTTCAGTCCTTGATAGAGCCAGAGTAGAGCACTTGATGTAATGGGAGCCATGTGTTTGCATGGTACATTATTAGCATACCTGTCTGTCTCTGTCCCGCCTGCCTTCTCAACCACTGACTTCCTCTCTGCAGGATCATTCAGTGTGATACAGCATAGAAAACTATTCACCAAAACACGAGACAAACCTTTCCCTGTACTCAATGATGGATATGATTTCCTATAACTTCCTTGAGATTTGGCTGTACTTGGGCATACTATTCATTCATCCAATTTTTATATAACCCAAGATTCATTAGTGAAACATTGGTATTAAACAGGGAAAACTCTATATGCTGAAATTAGGGTTTGATGGCAAACATATTTTTCAGTCTTATGTTTAAAGGTCACCATGCGATACATCATCCACTATTTAACACAACTGTGTAGTTATTGGCATTCTACACACACGCATTCCTCTGATTTTACACATGTTGCCCGGGTGCATAGAAAAAAATGCAACATGGTGTGTTTTTCGGAATTGCCATTTTTCCTATGTACAGGAAATCAAGTGATCAACGACTATAATTGATGATATCTCCATCAATAATATTGACTCTTAAATATTTAGTTACTTTGTTTATTTTTTACTCAAATTTTGTTTTTTACAGTGTAACTTCAACAATCAGATTTGTTGTTGTTTATTTCAATTAAGATGTGCATTCAGTGATGTGTTCTTACATTTACACATTTTTTAGATTTCTATGAATGAATATTTAAAAAAATAATAATAAAAATATATATATATCAAACAACAAACAAACCTGTATAATACCAACAGGTACATGGCAAAGTAAGTATTTTTATTTTAGCTACATTGAGGAACATTGTATTTTCTACATTGAGGAGCAACGCTTAAAGATTTCAAAACTGTAAAATAACAAATATAGAATTATGTGGTTAATATAAAAAGTGTTATTTAGGATTGAAATGATTTAGGATTTTTTAAAATAGAAGAATTTTTATAGAAAATATCTTTCTAAGACTGTAGACACAATGATGTCATATGCAATATTTAAAGTGAATAAATTGCCCTGGGGGCAATTCTGCTTCACTGGAAAATGGAATAATAGCTTATCTGGTACTGTAATGATAGTTTCAGAAGACTGAGCTGGTAGACAAAGTGGTACTGTAGGGTTCCAGTGAAAGACATGACCCAGTAAGAGAGGTATACACACAAACCTTCAGCATACGTGAAAGACAATTCAAGATTATATTTTTACCGACATGACTGGAGAAAAACTTACAAACGATTAACTTCAGAGATCCCCCACAGTGAAGTTACCTTGAATAAACTCTGTGGGTTAGAAGCAAGGGAAAAATCATTAACTTTAGTTCAGGAAGTCATTAGGCTACAGGGAAGAAAAGAAAGACGCAGGTGGTCCAAGTGTTTTGTCAAATATTTTGATGATTTAACAATCTTGAAGAAGTAACCATACATATTGAGCACTTACTGGCTGCCAGTACTGTAGTGTGCAAAACTGTCATAAACAGTGGCCATTTTGAAGAATTCTACATATTATTAGTCCGTAATAACCCTTTTTCTACAATTAATACAATATGACAGTAGCTGAAAATTAATTTTAAACCCATGCCTTGGTTTAATTATATTAAGTAGCAAGGCACCCTATATTCTTATTTTTGTTAGAATTGAGGTCTAGGAGTTAGTGCTGTGGCCTCGCACCACTAGGGTCAAGGGTTGGAGTCCCGTCTTGGGTCTGTGTGAGTAGAGTTTGTACGTTCTTTCCTGTTTGCTAGATTTCATCAGGGTACTCTGATTTCATCCTACAGTCCAAAGACATGCAGATTAGGCTAATTGATGTTTCCGAATTGCCTGTAGTGTGTTTGTGCCCTGTGATAAATTGGCACCCTGTCCATGGCGTATCCCATCTTGTGCCCCAAGTGCCCTGGGATAGGCTCCAAACTTCCTGTGACCCTGTACAGGATAAGAGATATAGAGAATGAGTGAGAGATTATTATTATTATTATTATTATTATTATTATTGTTTATTTATTTATTTATATTGCTGTTGTTGTTGCTGTAATGCTGAATGTGACAATAAAATAAAAATACCAATGTAAATTTTACTATCTAAGGTGCACAGGGGAAGCCCAGCTGCATTCCCAGACTATTGGTATTTGTTTTCATTCGGACAGGAGCATACAAATCTGAACATGTCCATCAGCAGCATCACTTCATCTCTGTATATGCCTGACTTATTAGTTGTGTTCATTTTCCAGGTTTATGTTCTTTTTTTAGGAACACAGCATAATAATCCCAAGAGAAGCTGTTCTATCAAAGAGCTGTTCACTCTTCCTGTCAGACAAAGATGCTCTTTGTCTAGATATACAAAGAAACATCTCCTTCAATGGGTCTGATACATACTTTCTGGGCCAGTATCACCTGTTACCCATATCAGATTAAGAGTTCATAACTAAGTGTCAAAAGGCAGCTTAGCAATGTCTAACAGTATCATCTCTAAAAAGTTTGAAAAAAGATGTGGCCTGAAATTAATCTGGTTATTTTAATTTCGAGTAGAGCTGCTATTCGTCAACAACAATATTTGGAATAAAAGTACATAAAATTTCTTTCAATTTTGTCGCTTTGTTAGCTAAAAATGTTAAGTGAAGTGAATAGGACAGTGGTTTCGACAATGGGGTGTGGGGGATAGGGATAGTCAGAGGGCTCTGTAATTTTGTGATTTTGCTACTATAGTAGCCTGTTTGACAAATTACTAGAATTGAATAGGTTTTATCCAATCCTTAGTTGCTCAAAAATAAGTAGGCAATAATTCAATAAATGAATAAATAAATAAATGTAAAAAAAGAATTTTTAATCAACTTTAATGCATTCTATCAGTGGTCAATTCAAGAATTAAAAGCTCTATGACTTTAATAAAAAGATAAAATATAATTTTAGATATTTACTTAATGACACTAAAATTTGAATAGTTGGAAAATGTTCAAAAAATAATCTGGATGTTTCTGGATTGAAGGGATATATATCTTCTGCAATGTTTATCTTTTTTGGATATCCACATCTCTTAGAAAATGAACTTTTGCACATTTATCTTGCCTCCAGTAGATTAGCTCAGAAAGTGAATATAATTATAACACACTTTGAGATAACAGAGGCACAGGTAATGTCATGGGCTAGACATGTGTTTTCACACAGTCACAATGAAAATGAGACCCGTTTTGAGAGATTTGTACCCTGTCAGAACAACTTAAGACTGAGTAAACAGACAGCATATCAAAAATGCAGGAAAAAGTCTCTGAAGATGTGTGCTATCTAGTTAGTTATTTTTCTTTAGATAAATCATTTGGGATACCATATGTTATACCATTATAATCTCCCTGATGATTATTACCCATTTACCAAACATTAAAAATGAAAAAAAATAAATAAAAAAACATTACTACTTGTGGAAACTCAGTCTTAATGTCTGAGTCTCACCATTAATGAAGAATGAAGGTTGGACTTTCTGGGCAACTTGTTTCTGTGGGTGAGAGGAGTGTCCGCTGGGATTTTATTATTCAATAAAAATAAGTGTTACAAAGAAACCAATGGTGAAGATTGACAATACAGCTGTTCTTTCTGGCAAACTTTGTGATCTGCACATCTCTTTCTGCCATGAAAGGCTTTTAGTATTCACCTCATAAAAACCACAATGAAGTTTATAGAATTTTTGAGAAGACACAGTGCATATACTGTACATCAATGTTTCCTAATTCTTTACTGCACTTTTTTGGTATTCAGTCTGTTTCCAACACTCCTTCCTTCATTTATTTTAATAAAAAAAGCACTCATAAGACATTAGATTAAAGTCAAGTTTAGAAATCATTACTGTATGTTACTGAAGTCAACACTTTATAACAGGTCTGAGATTTGGAAGATAATGTTTCTTTAGGGGTGATACTGTACAGTACATTGTTGAATGTTTTTCATTAAGAGTGTACAGCGTGTATGAAGAACAAATGAGATGGTAATTGGAATGACAGCATACATTGATACTAGGTTTAAAAAATATTTGGCATAAAATGAATAGATGGATGGCTTTTGATATTGATATAATGATAACAAAAATAGGAATAAATTACATAAAGTACTAATTTGAAAGGTTTGACAACTAAATGCAATATAGGCCATTTTCCGACTTTTACTCTGTCTTGCAAATTATTTGTATTATTTTAATGCGTTTTGAAAAATTAGTGCAGAAATGTAATTAATATGTACTGTCCCTTCCAAATAAAGAAATAACACAATTATTCTTGAGCACCACTTGCACGTTATAGGATCTCAGCTTGGAGTTATTTCCATAGCCCCTGTATAGTCCTGATCTCGCTTCAAGCCATTTCCACGTGTTTGGCCCATTAAAGGAGTTCCTGGAAGGCCAGTGTTTCAGACATAAAGCATAAATCTTTTCATGGTCCCAGGCATTGAGAAAACATACTCCCTTCAGGGTATCCAAGCACTAGTGAAACACTGGCATAAGTGGGATTCTATAAAAGTGGGATTTTACTTCTGTTATTCTGCACATTCAAATGTTCAACTTGAACACCCCTCATACAATGTTAAAACCAGGAAAAATTTAGCATTTACCCTTCATTAATAAACTTTAGGTATTTATGGTTTAACATCTACTATATGTTCTGTGAAATAAGACATTATGTCATTTGGATGTTATGTGAATACCATATTATATAGTATATACTATATATAGAACGTTTTGTGGAATACTGTAGTGTAGCCATCTGTTTCTTATTCAAATCAATACTTATCTTTTTGTCTTGCTCCTCCAATACCAGCACTAGTTTTGCTGCATGTTACGTTTAGAAAACTAAGAAGCGAGATAAGGCAATGACAGTCAAGAGATGTATGAGCACCTTTTATACAAGAGACATGAGATATGTGCATTGTGTGCAGGATGTTTTTGCGTTGCTGCATCTGGTTTTGTTTGCTTCATTCTGTTCTCCATTAGGATTTATAATTTAATGAACCCACAGACAATGCACAACTGGACATTTTTTGTGGCGAATATCCAAACTATGATAAGGTGCGATTGTCAACTGCCAAGGTGAAACTGAAACTGGTAAGGAGGGAGGGTGATGATGCTGTAAATTGAACTTCTGGAATTGGTTTTAATGTTCCTCCTAATCTTCAACAATCTTTGTAATTAAATAGGTTTTGTGTGCAACAAAACTGTTTACGTCTTGCTCAAAATATATCTATCTATCTATGGTACAACTGCAGGCTGATTTACACATTGGGAAAAAACTGTGGGAAAATTCACAGTTATCCAATATAGCCATTTTGAGATTGTATTTCACCATTTTTGCTTTTAATATACTTTTGACCCAAACAAAACTTGCAATATATTCATATTCTCTATCAGTATGCAATACTTTCTGCTTTATTAAAAAAAATAAAAATAAAAAAAGCAAAAAGAGAGATCTTATTTTGGTGTCAGACTATTCATTCATTCCTCTAATTGCTCAATGACAGCAAACCATTAAAACTGTCATCACTAACTAAAGCTGGGAAAATGTAGTACCTCACTGAAAAACATGGAGGTAAAAGACTTTAGAAATTTTCTAAATATGTTTGCATTTGTTATTTCTCACACTTGTGTAAGAATAGTTACAGGATTGTATTTATTTATTTATTATATTTATTTGGCAAATTGAACATACAGGGCATTAATAAATATGCAGCAACTAGGAAGCCTCTAAAAAGTAATACGCTTAAGCACAGAGCTTCAATAACATGATAATTTAAAGTCAAACTAAAGATTAACTAACTAAAGATTTGATTTTACATAAAGAGTTTGAAATTTATTCTAGCATGCCAGATGGAGTTTTGTCTATATTCCAGCTCTCTTCAAAGAGCAGAGGCCTGAAGCCAACTACATCAGTGCAATATCCATTATGCGTACAAAAGGATTCTGGTGTGGGGGAGATTTGACAGAACAACTAGTACCTAGTACACTGTAAAATATATTAAAGTCATACTCTGTTTGTAGTTAACTAAATAGGAACGGAATAATGCAGAAATTGTTAGCGTAACAGCTCATCTGTCTGTCATACATGGGTGTGAAGTCTAATATTTAATTTAATTGCTTAAATAATGTAATACATAAATTTAAAAAGAACAAAAGCACAGTGGTCACACTTAAAATGTAGTGTCAAAACAAAATAAAAAAATAAAAAATAAAAAAATATCGCGGCTCCTCCTTCAAGTAGATTGTCTCCAATTGTTCTAAATCTTTATGGATTCTTCCACAGCTCATCTGGATTTTCAATTAGCTTTAGGTAAAAGACCTGATATAATTATTTCAGAAGCATGATCCTGGTGCACATGAGCTATTTTTGTGTACATCTGGAAAATTGATTTGGATAATTATCCACTTGCTTGATCCAGCTATGACTCATTTTTAACCTCTCAGCAGGGTAGCGTGACTTTTCTTTAAAATGACCTGGAATGTGACATATGAGTCCATTATATTGGTAGCCAACAAACCCTGCAACATCATATCTCATATCTCATAATATTCCACAGTGGGAAAGTTTTTTTCTTGCACAACCATTACTCTTTTAAAGTCAATTCCATCTGTTGTGTTTGTGGCCAAAAGTTCTGTTTTGAAATTAAAACCTGTAGAGTATTTTTTTTCCCTGTCAGAGCTACATTCATCCAATGATTATACTGTAGATTTCTTTTGTGTCCTTTGTTCTCTTTGCGCCAAATGGTTAACTGCAATTAGGTTAATAAACTGCAAATAATGAGCAGGTGCTTTCAATCATTGTTCTAGATCTATATTTTAGAAATTACATGTAAATGCATGAAGTGTAAATAAATCAGCTTATGTTTTTGCCATGATAAGAACCATGACACAGTCCCTTGCCCTCTTATTCTTAATTCTTAATTGAAAATTAATGGACAAAATTTCATGTTCATTCACCATTATATCAGAAACAACTAAAATCTGAGGTAATTCATTTAACTAACAAAATATATTTGACAGGTTTGTATTTTCACAACTGATTATAGAGTTAATTAATTTATTATTTAATTACATTAAAAATTATTAGACAATTTAAAAAGTTCAAGAAAATGTTAATAGGAGCAATAAGGCTAAAACTTATTTGCTCTTTACAGACTTTGCCCAAATCATAAAACATTAAGGAATACACAATTTTATACCCTTTCCAGCATTATTTTTAAACCTGCACTAATTTGTTCAATCTTTCCTTCTTTTTGAGTTAACAGCAGACACACATTATATACATATCATTGACTGAATATCTTTTATTATTACAGATTGAGCAAATATGAGGAATAAATTATGAATCAAGACATGAATGGCTGTACAATAAGCTGCACAAATGTTTTTTTCTTTCTAAATTATTTCTGTCAGTTTGGAAAAACAACCATAAATTAAAAGATTTTTTTTTTTAAAAAGAAAGAAAAAAAAAGAAAAAAAAAAAAAGAGAGAGAGAGATAAGAGAAGAGAAGAGAAGAGAAGCAATGCATGTTGTCACAAAACAGTTTTACAGAAATGTATTGGACTATTTTTAGACAAGATTAGATTGTATTAGATAAGATTTTAGATGTACAAGTTTATTCCTAATGTGCAAACCAAAATGGCAAGGGAATGACATGAGGAAGAAAACAAACTGAAAAGTACTTAATAACAGTTTAATAATGGTTTAACGTTTAAGACTGTCAAGATAATAACTGATAAGTACTTTTTCAATTCCTACTGGGCTGTGTCGAAATACAGAATAGTAACTTGAATCATTTCACACCATGCAAGGAAATGATGCAATTCAAGTCAACAAAGAGGGCTTAATATTTGTATTTTCTACTACTGAATTTTTAAGTCAATACTCTGCAAACATACTGTAAATGACTAAAGAAAAGTCACAAACAAAAGATAATGTGCTCTCTAAAGTCAAATAAGTTCCCTAAATCTCAATCAAATCAATGTTATGGATAAAACAACATGGATAAAAAAAATCATGACTGAAGCATACTGATCAGATCTCAAAAGAAATGATGGTGACCAAAAGACAGAGACAATACAGATCTGCTCTTTGTTCACAGATGCCTTGGTGAGTGTTTAATACACAGACTAGTTTAGGAGTGTTGCTTGAGTTGAGATGCTTTTTCCTTGAGTGTATAACCATCATCTGAGAGAACTTGAAAGCATTCGATAGGCCTTACCTTTTACAGTCAGTAAGTCAGAGTCTTGTAAACTGTATTCATGCAAACATTCACAAACGTAGCAAAAGTACAATCTGGAATTTGGTAGACTTATAGTTTCCATTACAGTGATTAGTCATTGAAAATAATAATGCTTTCTTATTAAGTAGGCAGGGGACTGCAGGTTTGTCATCCTTCAAAATTCAAATTGGAGAACTTTAGTCTTGACTGTATAATTAAAACTAGAGTGTATTTTTTATACTTGCCTAAAAGTAATAATGAAATTTCCTACCCATGCCTGGTTAATTTTTACCTCCCACTTTTACCTCCACAGAAATGACTGTACATTGCTGTTACTCTAGAAATTCTACTCCACTGCAAACTTATGCAAATGTCAGACACACAGGAGTCTTTCATCTCCAGTTCTGTTATTAAACTAGCAAAATGGACTTTTATTAAAATTAGCCACATTATATTCTTTGGTGATCTATGAGAACTTAAATAATTCCTTAGGGGTTTCAACTGATTTTGCATATCAATAAAAACTACTAAAATAATCACTACTACAAGTCAGTATTATTAATTCTTTTTCTTAAATTCTTGCATGTACCTCTGCCACATACATGGCTAATTCATGTGGCTTATGGGGGCACACACACTGGTAAAAATGTTTGTGCTTGATACTTGACAGATTAAATGTATACAGATTTCTTTCTAATTGTTTGTTTCTGATTGTGGTATAAATTCCTGCCAGTTGTTTGGGGTATATCTTATGCAATGTGCCTGAGCATCTGCTTTTGGTGTGTGGGCTCACACAGATCGTTCTGCAGTGCATTTTTGAGGCTTTGTTGCAGAATAAGGTATGACAAAATATCCTGTATTTCTAGCATCAAGTGACAAAGCATCTGTCAAAGACTAGGTCTATCAATGCACTGTACTGTTTGGAAGATTACTTTATTGTTAAACCACATGAATGTTGACTTTGGAGGAAATTTGATATGCAACATAATTCTTTCATACAACATTGGTATTTTATTAGGTTTTAAGATAAATATTCACAAAGTCTAGCCAGCTGCACACCTGTTACTCTTAAGATCAGTTTATTCAGACTTGAGTATTCCATTATGTGTACACATTCATGGTGATGTGTGTCATGGCATGAATAGCAGCTGATGAATCTGCCAGCCATACCAAACACAACTTTATTCCATCTTCCCCTTATTCAGATCTTATGGCCATTAGCCCAGTCAGGATGGGGGTATTGCTTCATATTAGTCCTTGTGGTCTATACGTATGCTAATCGTTTGCAAAAAAGAGTGGCTGAGGCCTTCTTTCAGATCCTTAAACAGAACACATATGCCACATGAACTAAACATTTTCTTGGAATTAAAGCAATATGAGCCAGTCCCTACCACCCCCAAACCAACTGGTTAATTGAGCTTTAAAATGATGCTTAAAAATATACAAATTTTAAATTCTTACACAATACTAGTTGAAAAAAGGCTTAGAAGTCCTATTGTTTTAGTCTGGGATGTGCCCCGGGCCTTCTGTGGGTTCTCTTCTGCTGAGTTATTATGGGCAAAAGCCCAGGTGGGTGTTAAATATACAGTAGGTCTAATTAAAGCAAATTGGAAGGGTGGTCCAACAAATAGTAAAAATGAAGTTCAGTTCATCCACATACCTCCCCCACACTCTGGGTCATTTATTGAAGAAGAATTTTCTTCAGGCCCATGAAAAGCAACACCGTCTCTATAATAAGTGCTCTGAACTGCGAAAATTTGCACCAGAAGAATCTGTGTCCTTGCATTACTCCCTACATTTAGCATTTAGACAAAATCATACCAAGTAGCAAGGACCCTCCAAGATTGCACAATAAGATGGAAAAATCAAACATGAACTGGATTAAATGGACAAAGAGAACACATCTTTACTACCACAAGCATAATCCTAGGAAGACGGTTGTAGAGAGGGTGTTTGAAATGATCAAATTTCACTCCATTCCCACCTGGAGACTATTTGTTAATAACTCACAGGATGGAACCTGAACAGAAAATTGCCAAGTTGCAAGATGAATTGTTTTCTTCCTGCCTGGGAGCGCACACTCACACACACCCACACACACACACACAAGTCATACATAAGTGGGCAAGTTATTTGTTATTTGTTCTGAAAATATTTTACATGATTTACTGACTACTATGCCAAGGACATCAGCCAAGGATATTTTCATAGACATAAGTATTGGAACAGCAAGGCCAATTCTTTTGTTTCTAATGCACATTTAAAACATTTGTGTTTTAGCCCAGAATATGAACATGAGGCTATACATTATTAAATACATAACATAAATTCATAATAGAACCTTGATTTTTTCAGTTTTAAAATGTACATTTGATAAATCAGAGCAAATTATCCAATGTCAATCCTCACAGAGCAGTTCCAATATACTGGATGGTGGGTGGCCTGTGGAGGTCACTGCCCTGCTGAAGGTATGTAGTGAGTTTAATCAGCTTATGTTACACACCTATGCATCACTGAGGGTTAATCTCTCTTGAAGACAAAATCAGAGGGTTTGAACAAAAAGTGCAAGGCTTTAATTGAGCCTTATTTATTTTTTACTTCGCTTATGTATCAAGAGTAGGAAACTGTAAAAAATAATAATAATTAATTATCTTAATGATTGTTGAAGAACATTCCAAGAGGGACTTTGCTTTCTCTTAAAAATAAAAAATGGAACAATTTCTTCTCTGGCACCAAGGATAATCGTTTCTGCCCGTGTCTCTTGCAGGCACTTGTTTTAAGACAAATTTCCCTCACAGTGTGCCGATAACTATTTAGGCAGCCCTGTTACCTCCTTGGTTCTTGAGCAGAAGTCCTAAGTAGCTGTTTTTTCAAAGTAAAGTGGATCAAAAGAAGCTTTTAGCCTTCAAGTTCATTAGATAAATGCAGTCCTATCTGTGTGGTCCTGATTAGACCACTGGTGTTTTGGCATCTGAATAAGCAGCAGCTCTTCTCATAGATCTGGATTATGTCAGCTTCTTCTAATGGTCTCTGTAGACAGCAAGACAGCATTGCCTGAGATAGATTAGAAAAATGATGTCACTGTAGTAGTCCCTCATGGGCATGTTGTAGAAAGATAATAGAAACCCAGACATGAAATGGAATGTCTGCACAGAAAATAGCTTGCTCTTTTTTCCTTTGTTTTGAAAGAAGTAATTTCAGAAGTTAAGTATTCTCTAAGTCACTGAATTGTGCTTACTGGCTCATTTTATTAAATTTACTACATATCTTATACTAATAAAAATGTTGATCAAATTAATTTATTTATTTGTTGTTTGTCCAGCATTGAAACATATCAGAATATCTACAGAAGGGAAAATAATTATTTGATTCTCTTAAGATTTTGTTGCAGACGTTTCTTGTAGTTGGTTACCAGGTTTGCAAACATCTCAGTATAGATTTTGGTTCACTCTATTTTTACAGATCCACTAAATCCATACG
The DNA here is from genome assembly GCA_030014215.1 of Clariallabes teugelsi. Lineage (NCBI taxonomy): Eukaryota > Metazoa > Chordata > Actinopteri > Siluriformes > Clariidae > Clariallabes > Clariallabes teugelsi. The sequence continues at coordinate 9,205,250 of JAQMYG010000020.1, forward strand.
GTTTTTTGCCTGTCACTTGGAAGCTCGAAGTTTCAGATCCCTCCATAAAAATTTTTATAAGATCACGGTCTGGAGACCTTATTGTGCTTCTTCTTGAACCACTCTTTTGTTGCTTTGGTGGTTTGTTTTGGGTCTTTCTCATGCTGCAAGATCCATCCATGACACATCTTCAGGAGGTTCTCATCCAAATTTTTACAATACATGCCCTGTCCATTGGCCCCTCAATGCAGCAAAGTTGGCCTATGGGACTTTGGGGTGGGACCTTGTAGTGTTGAAGGATTTTAATCCATCATGGCGTATTGTGTTTTTAATGGTTTGTTTGGTGACTGTGGTCCCAACTGCCTTGAGAACATTCACAAGCACCTCCCGCGTAGTTCTTGACTGATCCCTTACTTTTCTCATAATTATTCTTATTCCATAAGGTGAAATCCTGGATAAAGCTCCATACCAAGTATGACTGATGGTTACTCTGTATTTCTTACATTTGCGAATAATCTCTCCAACAATTGTGTCCTTTCCACCCAGCTTCTTCTTGTACCCTATTCCAGCCTTGTGCAGATCTTCAATCTGATGCCCCTGATGGTAGTGAGATTTGAATTGAAGATGCAGATTATGTGGACAGATGGCTTTCAAACACATAATGAGTTGTAATTGGGAGCACTTTCTTTAATTAATCTGTATACCACATGAGCGCTTTAGCAGTCGGTGAGACCCAGAATTATTGTTGTGGATCAAATACTTTATGGTAGTGGATCAGGTACTTGTTTTATTCACTAAAATGCAACTAAATTTATAATAAATTATAAATTTGTTTTTCTTTTAATCTTTCTGTGAATTTTTGCTTGATATTCTGTCTCTGGACCATTCATTTCTTTGTAAGTGGGCAAACACAGAATCTACAGGGGATCAAATAATTAATTTCCTCACTGCATGCCCAGGAACCCTCCAGATCTAGAAAGAGAAAGCTAATATCTTCACTAAATCACAGTGACTTTGACTGTGGCATGCTTGTTCCTGTCAGATGTGCCTTTTGAATATTTTAATAGCTGCTTAACTTTTTGTTTTTTTTACATACAGTCTGTAGAGTATCCAGAATACAAAAAAGATAAATACCATCCAGCAGCAGCTCTGTTTGCAGAAATGTCTTATTGAGGAGAAAGGTCAGAGGACAATGACCTGAATGGTTCAAGCTGACAAAAAGGCTACAGTAAATCAAAACAAAAACAGTTATAACTATGGTGAACAGAAAAGAATCTTAAAATACATAGCAATGTATCTTCTCAGCTAACCTCAGACTTACACTGGCTTTTGTCCCGTTCCAACTAATTATGTTCTATATTTTTCTTTCTGCTGTTTGGTAGAAGTTTGTAAAGTGATAGATTTAAACATTCTTTTAATCCCGAATATGCTTTATGATGTTAAATGATGATCATCAAGATTGTAATAAATAATTCAAAATAATTGATACCACATTTTTACTAATCATAATGGCATATTAACTGAAAATTAACTTATTTCCCTCATACATTTCAAGTGAATTTCATGTATGTTGTTTCATGTATTTTTATTTTTATTACAATATGTATATTAAGTGAAAATATGCTAAATTAAACCTCTGAGACTCATATGATTATAATATTCTTCAGTGTACAAAAAAGACAGAGTGTTTAAGTTAATGCTGATACATGTTTTCTGTTTAATCTTCGTTTGCTTCAAAAACAGAATCTCGAAAAGAAACATCACAGCTGGATGATCGTTCAAATGGAAATGATAGATTGTAAGTTGATGTCTGCCAGTAACTCTGGGAATAATTTCCCAATATTGTGGCTCACTCAGATAAACTTCACAATGCTGTGGAAAATTTATACTTGGAACTGATTTTCTAAAAGGTACTCAAAGTGGAATATTAGGCAGTTTTTTGTCTAGTTTATTTTCAATTTGAAAGTAGTTATAATCAGCAGCAGTGGAATACCATGTTAAATAAGGTCATTAATTGCCACAAATTTATTATGATAAAAGTGCCAACTCACTGTTTTTCTTCATATTACTTGGCAGTGGTGGGTAATTCCAGTTCAATGCGGGGATCAGATTATATCTTTAAAAAAAAAAAAAAAAAGGCTTGGAACGTATGTTCCTATTTGGCTCTTACATAACATTTCACTATTTTACATATTTATTTACCTAGACAAATGGCATTATTCAACAATTTAACAATAGCAGTTCCAACACTAGGGGAACCCTTTGCTGTAGGGTTATGCATGGAATCGTTATGGGTCCTTTAAAGAACAAACACTTTAAAATGCTCAATAGAACAAACAATAAACTATACTTATAGGCTACTGAGACACTGTACATCTTTATTCTACTTCTGGGGTTACAGGTGAGTTTTTTTTCTCCAGTTACACATATTATTTACAAGCAAGCTGAGTCTGTGCTGGTCTCCCTAATCTGCAAATGTTGTGGGGGGTAACTTCAAAGAGTATGTAAAAGACATAGGCTAAAATAAATGAAATAAATTTTTTATTATTTTTTTTATCACTCTGGAAAACAGTTAATGATCTTGAAACATTACTAAAGGGCATAAATCATAGCAATAAAGCTCCTTCATATAGAAAAATTATATAAACACAAGCTCTGACAGCATATATCTATGGAAAAGGCCTGACATTAAAAGGTTGATGGACATGCAGGTATTTTGGAATGTTTGTGGATGAATTAAATAGCCATTTTTTGTGTATATTAAAATCTACTCATCCCTGTTATAATTGCAGGGTTTTATGATATAAAAAAAATGACCAGGGTAAATAATGCCAGATATTTTCCACCTTTAATAAAAGGTCAATAAAATCAAGATTCTTTTTCCTCCAAGTTGTTGGAGTCTTACACAAAAAGACTGAGTACTGTATTACAAGCAAAATGTGCTTTAAGTATTATGTGGCACATAATACTTATTATGTGCATGTTATAGTATTTTTTTTTTTTACTATAGATGTATAGATGTATAATAAGGTAAAGTGGCCAAAAACTTCTTGCTTTATATCTGAAGTATTTCAAAACTGTGAGTCCATTAGTGGGATCCTTGTATTTTTGTGATATTGATGACAAACTGGCAAGAAAAAAATCTGCAAAATTAAATAGCAATATTGCAAAATCCCAATTTAAAACCTAACCTACCACAGATGTCTCAAAGATACAACTGCCAACAACAGATTTGCAACAATGTGCTAATTTTGTTCAAATGTGGTGCCCAAATTTTTTCATCTATTATATAATTATTTATATAATTAATATTTACAGTTTTATTGCAATTATTTTGGCAGTACAAGTAGTTTCAGACCCTTGATGATATTTTTCAAAACATTGGACACAAAACTCCAATGTTCAAAAAGCTGATGATCAAAATACACATTTTTCAAAACATCAAAGTATTACCATTTAAAAATGCTATTCACACACATTGTATTTAGACATTGTCTGTTCATGCCATTACAGTCATGTAATTATCAGTTGAAGCTGTTCAAAATCATAAACAACTGTTGCCTTCCTTTTAAAGCATAGTCTAAATGAAACTGAGGAACAATATTCAATGAATCATGAAAGTTTCTGAATAACAAGATCCACTGACACCATTTCATTGCTGATGATTGATTTCACCTTGGGGTACAAGTATAAATAATTGTTATCCACAGCAGTATACCGATACTGTCACATGGAGCAGGTAGGTGATCAAGCAAGACAAGGAAGATGCAGTGCAATCACCACATCTGTGAAGTAGAGATGCCTGAAAGTTCTTTTCAAGATTTTTGGCAAATGAGTGCATTGATTTTGATGTGGATGAGAACCTGTAGTCAAATCCACATGACAGAGTTAATGGGAATGAATGAGAACTGTGGTCCTTTTTTTTTTTTTTTTGCTTTTTTGCAATGCAGGTGAGGAACTACACTGCAGGTTATTCATTTCTTTCTTTCTTTCTTTCTTTCTGTCTTTATTTATGTGTTGAATGATTTTTCTGCATCTGTAGTATTCTTTCTACTGGTCATTTTCCAGTGACACTAACTGTAGCGCCATAATACTACAATGTCCAATAGATGTATGAACATCTAAACAGTGAAACTATTGGTATCTATTGGTATCTTGCACTTATTTTATAAAAAGATGATGCATTACTAGTGGTAACCATTTTGTGTTTCTAGAGTTTAGAAAAAAAGTTTCAAGATTCTGAAACTAGCATCAAAGCGGCTATAAAATTACTGTAAGAGGACAAGGTCAAAAACACGTGCCATAATTATTTAAGCCCTTCTTATTAAAAGCATTAGTAGAAATTACAAAGCTGCTGTGAATCTGTGAACAAGCTTAGGGCAAGTTCAGTGATCAGTCTTAAGTAACTAAGTATTCTGTACCTTATTCAAGTATCATGGAAGCCTTCCATTAAGCGGTATTCTGGCTGGGTTAATAGATGGCCACCCACTAATGGTCTTCATTCCCAAGTATCATGTCAGAGCTTTGCAGAACAATTCTCTTAGTGTACTAACTATAAAGGCCACCCGTGCTGCACATACAGTGGCAGCCTGCAGACCTGATAAACCAAATGTGAAAGACACCATCAGGCCTCTGTTCTAAAGGTTCAAGAAAATAAAGTGATGCTCAATTTGCTGTGCTAAGCCCCTATAAGTATTTATTCGTTGATGGCCTTTTTAATCAGTGTACATACAGTATAGAAGAACTATAGCTAGAGCCAAAAGTTCTGATCTTTTTATTTTATCAATAATAACATTAACTAAATTTCTTATTTTTATATGCAGTGGAAATAACAGGTAATTATTAATATGTGGTATTTTTGAAGAAGCAGAACTTCTTTATATACAGTAGCATAATTCTACTTGGGTTAGCTTGAGAAACTTGCTTTCAGAATTTCAGCCTCTTACATGTTATTCTATATGAATCATGAATGTTTAAATGTTTAGGTTATTGTATTATATCTGGAAATAGCTTTGATGAACTGTTTCCTATCAAATATATATATTTAGTGGACCTAATTTCATTTCAATTTCAAGTATCATAAACTAGACTGTCGTAATTGATTCACTGGGATGCTTGCTTGTCGATTTAGTGCTCTTTGTGTTGTCATGGGGCTTTTTGGGAGATTCAGTTGTCTCGTGGTTAATTTATGATACATGGTATTTGAGACAAACTTCTTCAAATAAATCACATCGCTTACGTCATGCATACGATTCACAAGTCAGACAAGGAAGAAGTGATGTTTACCTCTTGAGAATGACTACATAAGTTATGAGCCACAGTGTAAATATCAGTGTTGCCATGGTTACCAACTAGGTCAAAGTGAGGAACTGCTGTTACACAAACCATTGCTTCAAGAGAAAACAGTTTGTTTCATAAATTACTGGGTTTTTGATTTTTGGGATGGAAAGAGTTTAAGGGATCACTGGGAAAAGGAACAGTGGCTACTTTGTTTGCCATCAGTCAGACAGACCTCACATTGTTTCTATGCTGACCCCATGAAAGCGGAGACTCTGAACATTCCAAGCATTCTGTAGCAGTGCACGGCTGTGGTGCCCTAGAGGACAGGAATGAAAACTCTCATGTCCCCTCCTGCTCTGTCTCTGCCAGGTCTGTTATGCAATTACTTAAGTAATCCCTTTCGGGATGTGACGTCTGATGCTGCAGAATATTGCAGCAAAGTTTTGCGCTATGCTAGATACAGCTAATGCTTTTCAGCATTCTGTCTTTTTCAAATTCCTCAAAATTTTCATATGCATTTTCCACACTGTCCTTCATTTTTGTTTTTAACACAACAGATGACTTTCACCATCACTTTTTTCTTGTTAAAATGCTGGTTACACAGGGACAAATGTGGCTTGGACTCATTCCAATAATTAAAAACCATTCAGGGTATTTCATTCATTCCTTGGAATGATTTAATGTCTTTTGGCTTCTGTAATTTTGGTTAACCATTGGCACAAACAGAACGATCTAGCCATCTGACAATTGTTTTGAGTGAAACTCAATATTATATTTAAAATCGCTTTCCTTTTACATGGGTTTGATTGTTTTTACGCCCCTACAGAAAGCTCAGGCTGGAATTTACAAATTCCCAGAGCTTGACAGCACTTGCTTATTAAAGCTGTGTCATGTAATTACATCAGTTAGTCATTTGTTGAGGAGACAATATTTGTTTTGCATCCATTTCTGCACTTAAAACAACTGCTCTTTGGCCCCCTGGCCAGTTTCTGTCTACAGCTACTTGGTAAATCAGTTATAGGTTCAGTGAAACATGCTTGTCTCTTTGCAAAGACAGAATGCACTGACTTGTTGGATAGTCATGCATCACTAACTGCAGTATAACTGTGCAAATTATTATCGCAGAGAGCTGTTAAATACATGGATGATACACACGAAAATGTTTTACAGTGGATGGAGCCTTAGAATCTTTGAACGGTGTAACTGAAATGATGCTATAAACATCTTGAAACGTTAGTGTGTGGGAAAACATCGTGTTTATTTATGTGTGAAAAAAAACATCCATGAGTCATGGTTTTCTGAGTTAATAAGTACATGCTTGTGGGGGGTCTAGATTTAAACAGGAAGTCTTTCTTCATTCTACTCATATACTTTATATACAGTATATATAAATATTCTGAATGGGGTTATGGTCTGGACTCTCTGGTGGACAAACCATGTGTGAAAATAATGTCTCATGATTCCTGAGCCACTTTTTCACAATCTGAGCCAGATGAATCCTGGCATCATGATCTTGCAATATGCCCGTGCCATCAGGAAAGAAAAAAAATCCACTAATGGAAAAGCCTGGTCGTTCAGCCAGCTGACCTCATTGTTGGGCACATAGCATTGCTGAACCTAGACCTGAGCAATAGAAGCAACCCATATCATAAATCATAACACTGTCCACACAAGCATATATGGTAGGCAGAAGGCATGGTGCTCAGATTTACCCTGTTCCAGAGTGATGGTGCATCATGATAAGAAGAGGGGCAAATTTTAAGTGATGTACCCATCACTATAGAACAGGGTAAATCTAGACTCACCAGACTAAATGACTTTTTTCCAATGTTCCACTGTACATTGTTTATGCTCCCTAGCAAATTGAAGCCTTTTTTTCTGATTACTCTGATTTTTTTTTTTTTTTTTTTTTAGGGCAACACTGTTTAGTCCCAATCCCTTGTGTTTGTTTTGCATTGTATGTGTGTGGAAATGATCTTACTTTCAACATTAAACATGGTTGTGAATTCTACTGTTTTTGTTGTTTTCACTTTTTTTTTTTTTTTTTTTTTTGGTATGATTTGATTTCACTAAGGGTTTAAGCGATCTTCCATTCAGAATGTCCTTTCTTGATGACAATAATTTGACCTTTCTGAAAACTTTCTGAAAATTTGCCACGACCACAGGACTTCTGACATGGCTGTTTAAGAAATGAAAAGCTATTCACTGCATCAGTTGGGGGTAAATAACTTATAGACAGTTGAAACATATTACTCATTGCAGTAATTATCTAATGAAAGACACTAAGATGTATAGATGTATTATACCTCATAACTTCAAAAGAACACAAGTTTATATATTTACATATAAAATATTTTTGTTTTATTTAATTGCCATAGTTAAAAGCTGCAATCTTTTTTTTTGAATATACTATTTAAGTTAATGTCTGCATAATAAGATTCTTATCGTGGCTTTAATTTAGTCACATTTAAGGATTTAAGGAACTACATTGTCAAGATGGAGCTACAATGAAATATCCCGACTATAAAACCATTAACTGAACTCAGTTCATGAGCAGATAGATTTCTAGATCTCTAGCCACATGTTGAATGTTAAATTGAGAACCATCATGACATGTTTCATTTGCAAATGTTAAAAGGAAAGCAGCTGTTATGTGCTACATAAAGAGGCACATTATGCTCCTGTGGCTGCTTTCATACATCCTTCCATTACCACTCCCTTCCTTCACTGGTGAGGGTCAGGCAATGTTCACTGTCGTTTGAAGCTCAGTTTATATGCCAAACAGAGCTTAAGGAAGGAAATTTCCTTTACACTAACATATTTCAATTGGCATTGATGCTATTTTTTTGTATGTATGTATGTATGTATGTATGTATGTATGTATGTATGTATGTATGTATGTATGTATGTACTGTATTTACAGTATGTATGTATGTATTTAAAGTAGGGTATACATTATATATATTA
>JAQMYG010000020.1:9266350-9277688 GCA_030014215.1 Clariallabes teugelsi
GAAGAGCTTCTAGTCCTGCAGTCTTAAGTTATTAAAGCTTTTGCTGTCTTATGCTTGTTCATGGATGAAATGATTGTGCATCATGGTGACTTTTCTTTTAATCAACTTCTAAATAAATGTGCAAAATTTGCCAAATGTCTTCAATTGTGTTTTAACTACTGTGAAGGGATGTGTATCTCTTTTTCCATTTGCAAAGCCAAAAACTAATCCTGCTTTGTGAAGGAGCTGAAAATGTTTTCCATCCTCTTTAATGAGATTACAATGATTATAAATGCTCACAGTACACAGCTATAATGTATATGTAATGTAAGTGTAAAGATGAGCATTAGAGTTTTTTTTTTAATGTTCGTAATGAGCATAGGGTGAATAGTGGTCCTTAGATGAGCACAGAACAGTCAGTATGACAGCAGTAGTTTTGAGGTACAAGTCTATAGTATACAATTTTAAATTCATCATGGTTCTGTTACTCTATACAGCATATCCGAATAAAGAACGCCATAGTACCAGCACTGAAATGGTGAGCTGAAACAGTCTGTCAACCAAACATATCCAGCCAACTGTGGTCATGTGATCAGATGGCTATGAAAGCTAGAAGACAAAGTATGTACAAAAAAGTCAAAACATTATCCATACACTGGCTGTAGAGTTTATTTTAATTAACTTTTAGTAAAGAAAAATCCTGTCACACAAAATTACAATGCCCTCGAAGGATAATCTTCAGCCATTCCAAAAGCACTGTAATGAGCACTGTTGATTATTGAACCTTTTGTTCCGATACTGGCCCTTGAGAATCACGGAAACCAGAAAAATTTTCCAGCTGTTGGTTGACTTTTGGTGGCACAGTGGCTTAGTGGTTAGCAGTCACCTTACACCTTCAGGATCCCAGTTTGATTTCTGCATACAGTATGTGTGCATGGAGTTCTGTGTATAATATATACTGTCCTATACAATTTATTGTTTTACCCTGAACACCTGATTGACCTAAACACCTCTGAACAGAAGTGATTGTGGTAGAGCAAGGAAAACACAAAATCTGGTGTTCTCAAACTTAATATCCAAAGGTCCGGATCAACTTACATTGTGTCAGAAAGATTCAAAATACAACCCCCAAAAGATGTTTTTTTTTCTCCAAATGAAATCGCGCCATTTGCTTGAAAAATGTTTATGTACCAAAACACCTCCAACTTTCAACATTACAGTTTACAGGTGCTTTAGGAAAAAATTAACTCAATCATCGTCTATACCACTTTATCATATATACAGGACCATGGGGGGCCTGGAGCCTATCCATCAGAGGGCACACACATACACACGATCATTCACACACTACAGCCAGTTTGGGAACGCCAGTTAGCCTAATCTGTATGTCTTTGGACTGTGGGAGGAAACCGGAGAACCCACAGTACAGGGAGAACGTGCAAACTCCATGCACACAAACCCCAAGGTGGGAATCGAGGCCTGTCCCTGGAGGTACAAGGCGACAGTGCTAATCACTATACCACTGTATCGCCATTGATGAGTGTAACACCTTTTTATTTCAAGGTAGGAAAATTGTCCCTAGCATTGCTTATTTGAGGTGTGGGAAGTTTAGATTATATTTAAGATATACTGTTTTTGTATACCTTTCATACTTTGTTTTCTAGCTTTATCTCTAGCCATCGGGTTAGTAAGCCACTGTTGGCTGAATATGTTTGGTTGACAGACTGTTTCAGCTCACAGTGTCGCTGTCTACTGACCCGTACAGAGCAATATAATAATAATGGATTGAAGAGCTGTATATTTAGAGCTCTAAGTCAAGGGGGTGGAGTCGCGCCTGATTCGATTCTTTGTAAGTGAGTCGAAGCAAGCGCCCAAGGGGTGGAGACAACAATGCAGTAGTTTTGAGAAGGCGCGATCACGTGATCACGAAGCGCTTCCACTTCCGGTTTAGGACTCGATGCCCTGGGTGAACGCTTACTGCCGAGCTATTCATCTGATTCAAGGGTCACTGCTATCTCCTGAACGTTCAAGCAGCGCTTTCAGAGTGTAGTCGATGCGATGCGGCATCTTAAAGGAATAGTGGACGCGTATGTTATTTTCCAGTCGGCGTTCGTGCTGTCGTACTGTTTCGTCGAGTCGGAGCCCGGGCCTGTTGCGGGGAATGGAGACCGCTTCAAGATCGAGGGCCGTGCGATTGTCTCGGGTGTGAAAGCGCAGGACTGGGTTTCTTCAGCTCGGGTCCTGGTAGAGGGAGGCGAGTATATCGGATTCCTCAGGTAAATTGAATTAAACCTTGTAATATGTAGTCAAGTGCTCATCACTATGCTAAGCGTCTAGTTAGCTAGCTGGCTGTTAGCTAACCATAGCAACGTCCCTAGCGGTTTATGGAGCAGTGGGAACTGACTCCTGGGATTTTAGCTGTAATAATAACAATAACTGTTTTAGAAATACAAAATATTCAACATTATGTGGTGTTATATGACCAGCATGACATGCAAGTATAATGTGCAGGGTATTTGAGAGATATGAAAAACGTGTCAGTAGCTTTGTTCTATCAGACTTGATTAATTTTCTGTAATAACATGTCTGATAGTAGTTCCTACTGTAGGAGGAAGTAGCTTATATCAGAGCTTCCGGTCTAATATATTACGGTTTCCATAGTAACAGCCCATTGGTAGGAACTTGTCTAAAAACAGATTCACGTGTGTTATTTAACAATTAAAAACATTTAGTATTAAAATATATACGATGTGTTAAAGTGCATAAGAAGACAAAAGTCCAGCTCTAGCAATGTTAAAAATGTCAAGTTTATTATTTCCCATTGAATCTGTTCTTGCAAGGGAGCAACCAGATGTATCTAATATCTACTAGAGAAGTACTTTTTTCATCCCACAGGAAGTTAAACAAAAGTTGAAGGACAGGATCACAATAAGCTTAAAACATAACTAATTGCAGTAATTCTAAAAAGGAATTACATCAAATGACTAAAGGTAAATATATAAAGGCATAAAGCAAAGGATCAAAGTAAATATAATAATGTGAGTCTTAAAAGGACTAAACCATTCCACAACTAAAAATATGAGTATTAATATTTAGCTGTTAAAAAGTACAAAGACATGAAAATGGTTGTAATCGTTGGGAAATTGTCATTGGCTAATATGAAATTAATTTTCTGGTTGTGCTTTTCTAGTAAAATACTCAAATTGAAAGTAATAAAAAAGCCAGCCTACCAATATTACAAGAAGAAAGTGTTGTTTTAATTAAAGTTATTTTTTTTGTAATCTGATCATTTTGATGTATACATTTTTTTCTGAAACATTTCATACTCATTTCCCTAATTTTCTTTTGATTCTGTAAAGCTCCTTTGTGACAGTGACTATTGTTAAAAGTGCTATATAAATAAAATAAAATGTAATTTAATTAATGGTTCAGCATTGCCCCATTTACTTATAAAAGCATACATTTTATTTCACATGCACTGTTTAAAAGGAAAACTGAAAGCAGCATTGTTGCTTCTCTCCTACAGGACAGACGGGAGTTTTGCTGTGCATGATGTTCCATCTGGTTCCTATGTAGTTGAAATCATATCTCCATCTTATAAATTCGAGCCAGCCCGAGTAGACATCACTTCTAAAGGGAAAATGAGGTAAGACTTACTGTCAAACTTTCAGACCTCATCTCGTTACTGTTTTGTCTAGACTCCATACTCAGCCTGTTATAATTCACTACAGGGCTCGCTTGGTGAACTACATCAAGACGTCAGAGGTTGTCCGACAGCCGTACCCCCTGCAGTTGAGAGCCAACGGGCTGCATTCATACTTCATGAAGCGAGAGACATGGGGGTGGACTGATTTCCTCATGAATCCGATGGTAGGCTTTGTCTTCAAAACTTTAATGTCAAGCAGGCTGAGTTTTAGCAGAATTATTTTCTTATTTATATTTGCATGTTTAATTTAATATTTTAACAATATTTAGATTTAAAATGCCTAAATTTGGTATTCTTTGCCTTCTTTTTATCTCCTATAGGTCATGATGATGGTCCTTCCCTTACTAATCATTGTTCTGCTTCCAAAAGTGGTGAATACCAACGACCCAGAAATGAGAAAGGTAAATGAGAAAATTAATTTTATGATTTTGACATCGAGTTTACACAATGTAAGAAAACTTTTGAAACAACACATGCACTTGCAATTACTGTTTTTGTTGTAATCTGCACCACTAACTGCATTATTAGAGAAGTCTTGATCTCCAAAAAGTTCTGTTTTACTTAATAATCTTGATCTTGAAGTGTAAGGATATATTGATTGATGAATTAATTGATCAAAATAATTATGTAAGTCACGCTGGAGAAGGGCATCTGCCAAATGCTTTGAGCGTAATATAAGTAAAGTAAAATACAGATTTTAGTTTGTCAAACTGGATCCAGAAAGGGCTATTTGGGTGCAACTAGGCCAGGTGTGTCAAATTGGATCCAGAATGGGCCATGTGAGGTCAGGCTTTCCTTCCAACCAATCAAAAGCTACACCTAATAGCCTGTTGAAAGCCAAGAATGACTAATTATACAGGTGTGGCTTCTACGTTTTGGAATGAAAGCCTGCACTCACATGACCCTTTCTGGATGCAGTTTGACATCCCTGGCCTAGCTGTAGTTAGAAAATTATAAGTGCAATTTATAGTATTGCTATTAAACGATATTTTCAGCCTTGGTTAAAGTAAATTCTACACGGGTTTCTCTAATTATTTTCAGTATTGCGTGACAATATGATTATTTAAGAACACGTGATATCCCAGGTCCCATATCCCATATGTGAATCCCAGGTCAGTCTTTAGACCATTTTTTCTTCCTTTCCTGATTTACTTGGAGAGAGAGAGAGAGCGAGAGAGAGAGAGAACTGAGGCTATAGAGGGAATTAATGTCTGTAGCTGCTATTGTTACCCTCTTACAATGTTGCTGTCGTATAAAAGGAATAAAACTGAAGTTTGGGGTTTTTTATTGATGTGTGTTGTTCTTTTCTTTTAACAGGAGATGGAGCAGTCCATGAACATGCTAAACCCCAATCCTGAGTTGCCAGATGTCTCGGAGTTTATGACCAAGCTCTTCTCTAAGGGGTCCAGCAAGCCAGGGGGAAGCAACAAAGGCAGCAGGAACGCAGCACTGAAAAGGAGGTAGTGCTGCTAACAGAGACTGATGGATTTTTTTTCTGTGTGTGTGTGTACAATTTGTTTTGTGGCCGGTTTCTCATTTTTATTTTGTCACAATAAATCTAACTGTAATGGATAAAAAGCTTGAGCTTGACATGGCAGGGCTGTGTATTATGTTCACTTTTTTTCTTTTTTTTTAATCAGTTGCTATAATCACCACATGTAATATTTTAATATATCTACATGCAAACATTTACAACCATTTAGAAATGCACCAGTAGTTTTGTTCATGGTTAGTTGGGCCAAGATCATCAGGAGGGGAATATATGGTTTTATTGCTGCTGAGGCTGAGATTTCTAAATAAAATAAAAGATCTTTTTCAGGGTTGAGGCTTGTTGAAATGTCACTTGAATCCCAACCCAGTACCCACAATTACTTGAAACAGAGCTTTTACTTTGAAATAGTTAGTAATATTGTGTCAAGTTTGTATATGACTGTGAATGAAGATGTTGAATGCCTAAAATTTTAGCAAAGAAATATAAACATATTTAAACTGAATGCTAATAAATTGTAACAGACATTTTGCTTGTCTCCTTTTGACTATTTTGTTACCTGTGTGTAATGTTTTCCTGCACGGAGTGTCCCATTTTTCCAAGAAGACAAGAAATGTATTTTATTGAAGTCTCTTAGATACAAATTCAGTTAGATCTGCACACTGATTTAACAGTTTGCCACAGATGATACACTAAATGTAAATTATGAGGATGGGCAGAATGTAAAAGAACTGCTTTCTGTGCTGGTAATGTAAATTTGATCCATCAGATTGGTTGATAAAGAGGTTAGAATGTAATTGCTCTGAATTCAGTATTACACTCCCTGGCCAAATAAAGTGTCACTGTTTCAGTAGGGACATATTATTGGCCTGTGAAAAGCACACAAAATGACTGCAACTGGGATAAGAACCATTTAACACATTATAAACACCACAAAGGATAGACACAACTTTGCAGAAGAAACATGGCTGGGGAAAATGTTTTTAATAAAGACCCACAGAAGTCACTTAAACCCGTCTGATTGTAGCTGGGTCTTAGTATTAGACAAATACCACCTCGGACAAACAACGTAACCACAATTCCCAAAAAAAGTTGGAACAGTATTTAAATGGACTAAAATGTAAACCTAAAATTGAGTCATCTGTAAAATGTCTTCGCCTTCTACAATATTGAAAACTATCACATTTTTTTTTTTATAGTTTAACATGTGAATTTAGTTGTTTGTTGAAAATATGGGTTCATTTTAAATCTGGTGGCTTAACATCCTCCAAAAAAGTTGGTGTGTTGTTAATAACACTTAAGCATGAGGGAACTGGAGACTTCAGTTGATCAAGTTTAGGTCGCAGTTTCCCCATTCATCCATTATGCAGATTTTCAACTGCGCAATTGTTCTGGGTTTTCCATTGGTCCAGAAATCCTGTGCATTGTTCAGATGCAGTTTTGTGATCCTCTTTTTAGACAGAAGAGGCTTTTTCCTGGCAAACCATACTTGTTCCGTCTTCTAATTGTGCCATTGTGAACTTTTAACTTTTTTTTTTTTTACTTTTCTGAGCTTTGCACGGTCAGACCTTGTGGTGAATGTGCTGGAACGCCCACTCCTGGGAAGATGGTCAGCAGTCTTGAATGCATTCCGTTTGTGAATAATCTTTCTCTCTGTAGAATGTTGGGAAAGGTTTTATAGCCCTTTCCAGGTTGATGTGCAGCAATAATTGCTTCTCTAAGACCATTGCTTATATCTTTCCCTCTTGGCATTGTGTTACATCACTTGAATGTTCCAGATCAGCAAACTGCCAAAACCTCTGCTTTTATAGAGGTCTGCATACCTGCTGATGGTCAGTTAATCAAGAGCTGATGATTAGCAGCATCTGGCTGCCACTTACCCTCCTAATCCTGTAGAAGCAGTAAGGGTGTACTTAGCGTTGCCCAGAGTTTTTTGTTTGTTTAATTAAATAATTAATGATACAATGAATAAAGTTATATGTTTAGAGGTTATATGAGGTTATATTTGCCTCGTATAAAAATCAGATGATTATCATGTAAGAAAGGAAGCAAACGAAGTGATGCCCTCATCATTCCTAGTGAATACTGTACTGTACAATCCCCTGGAGGCAGTGTTATGACCTGTGGTTGCTTCAGCTGGTCAGGTCTAGGCTCAGTAACGTTATGTGGCAAAAAATTTGGTCAGCTGATGACCTGAATATACTGAATGACCAGGTTCGTTATTGGAACTAATGGCACAACATTATTCTAGGAATCAAATTATAACACTGTGGTTCTGGGAGCATTTTGAATCATTTTCACAAATTACATTCTCACAACATTACATGCTGTAATCAAAGCTAGGAAGATGATTATACATCAACTTTTGTACATGAGGGTGCAAAGGTTTTCAGCTCTATAGGCTGTGGATTAAAAAAGCGAAGCATAATTTTACTTTATAATTTATTTTTGAAAAACACTTTTAAATCAATACGTTAAGACATATGAACGAACACAACACCCCAACAAACAAGTATTTTGAAAAGGAAATTGAAATCTTGCCATCCTATCTAAAGAGAGGACTAAGCTCTATATAGGATAGTGAATTAAAGGCAAAAGGTTGTTAGACAATATTTGTATCACATTCAGAAAGAAGAATGCAATGTTTTTATGTAAATTAAATTTCAATAATATTTTCACTATTGTGGTCTGAAAGTACAAATGACTATTTTGTTACTTGCAATAACCAATACACTCCTTGGTTAATTGGTATTTTTCATCTTGTATATGGAAACTTTGGGCTTGCAACTATATTAGCTACAGTACAGGTCTGCTGGTTAAGGTAAATATATTCATTAGACACTTTAACAGGAACAGCTGTATAACCGTTTCGTGCAACAATAGACGTCAAAAGTCTAAGTTGATCAAACATCACTATTCGAAAAAAATAATATCAGTGTTGGTGTCGGGTAAGCTGGCTTATGTATTTCCAAATTATTAATTTCCTGGGATTTTCAAATACGACTAAGTATACAATGTGCACAAGCCCACTGAAACTAGATAGTTTAGAAAAACTGGAATGGAAACACTAGAATGAAAAAATCTTTGTCCCTCCTCTTTCTGTGATCCCGTATCCGCTGTAGCATCGGATTCCTGTTCTCGGCTCACAGGAGTGGAACTGTATGCTGCTCCATTCTGCTGCATATCCCCTTAAAAGTTCATACTGCACATTTTGAAATGATTGTCTGCTCATCATGGTTGGAAAGAGTAGTGATTTGAGGTACAACAGTTGTCCTTTCAGCTCAAAACAGTCTGGCAATGCTCATGATCAAAGGGTTTTTTGTTTCCCATAGAACTGGAACTTTTTTGTTGAGTGACTATTGTGCGCAAACAACGTTGAGTGACTATTGTGCGCGAAAATCTCAGGATACCAGCAGTTTCTGACATACTCAAATAGCCCATGTGACACCAATATCCATGCCATACATTTTCCCCAGACTGATGTAATGCTCTTTGCTATATATTTAAGCATTTACATCAAACATACAAACTGGCAAAAATGTGATCTCCATGACTCAATATGGATCATAACATGGTTTTTGGTGACAGACAGAATGGTGTAAGTATTTCAGAAACTTACAATCTCCTGGGATTTCTAATGTCATGGAGTATGATTTTATGTATTCTGCTGCTGTCACATGATTATATAACACTAAGTTCAGATCTGTGCCTACTCTAACACTTGAACATCAAAATCTATAACAGGTGTAATCAGTGTAATCTAACACGCCCTGCGATAGATTGACACCACATTCAGGGTGTACCCCGCCTCGTGCCATGAGTACCCTGAAATAAGTTCCAGGCTTCCCATGACCTTTTACATCATCAGCGGTATGTTGAATGAGTAAGAGAGAGTGAGTAAACACTAATGCTAAATAAGCAGATTTTGGCCATTTTGGTCAATTATTATAATATGAGATAATAGAAGTATGTGATGCCAGCCCTTAAAAGAAAATTTTAAACACATTAATTTAACTGAGTACAATAGGCAGTACACAATATATTACAAACTAGATAGCAAACTGTACTGTACCACACACAGTACCACACACATTGTAGGATGTCTACATAGCTGGCACTTGATTTTACTGGAAATAATATCACAATCTTGAATATAGGCAAATGTATAAAATCTCTCATTATTAGACTATGATAATATAAGATTATGTTGTGAAATATACTGTATGATATTTGATGTACATATAGCAAATGTGAGATAAAGTGTACGTCTAGACATTTTTTTAACCAATTTCGAGCTGTTTTGTTCTGTTGGCATAGAATTTTGCTTATTCCAATTTATTTAGTAGAAAGAAGCAAAATACCAAAACAAAGCCTAAAATACACATGGATTACTCAGTCTGTTTGCTGTGTTAGTTTGTTGGCGACTGGTGGATTTTGCCCACACCAGTGCAGTTTCTGCTCTCCTGGGTTCTTCTTCCACTTACAGCAGAGCAACATTCGAAAGGTCTTCTGGAAGGTTTTGTTGCATAAGGCATAACACATGGGGTTTATGGTGCTGTTAACATAGCAGAGCCAGTAGCCCAAGTGCCAGAGGGACAGGGGAATGCAATCAGAGCAGAAGGTGGAGATGAGCACCATGATGTTATATGGAGTCCAGGTAAGAATAAAGGCCAGGAGAATAGCACTAAGTGTCTGCGCTGCCTTCTTCTCCTTGATGAGAACCATTCTCTTCCGTTTAGTGATTTGACTTTTGAGGCTGGAATCCATAGGTTGTGCTGAAATAGATGCAGATGTAAGTGTTAACTGTTGAGAAGATGGGCAAAGATGTGTTACAGGGTCACTATTGGCTTTCTGAGGGCTGATATTCTTCAAGACTGGCTTGAACTTGTACGAGATGCAATTCTTATTCTTCTGTGATAAGTACTTGGTGGACTTAGTAAGAAAGTGGCTTTCTTCATAACAGTTCATTGGCTCATCCTGATTTTTGTAAGAATCTTGGGATGGTGCTTCCAAAACAGGATGCTCCTCATCCTCAGATGATGTATAACTATTGAGAGTGGTAGCCTGATCCGATTTCACCAACATGTCCTCAGACTGAGCTGTAGTCTTAGCCACATTACTCTGGTTTGATGAAGACCATGAGGCGTGAGGTCTGTTCCGGTCAGTGTTGAAAGCAAAACAAGATAGTTGTTTTGGGGTTTTTGGGTTGTTGTGGCTATCTGCAGACGTGATCCCTTGCAGCTCAGCCAAATCTTTTGTACGCTTCTCAGTCTCCTTGTAGATTCTGCAGTATAAAATAGTCATAATGGAGACAGGAATGTAAAACGCTGCTATGGCTGTTCCAAATGTAATCACAGGTTCTGAGAAGAACTGAATCTGGCACTGGTCTGGAGGAACTGTCCTCTCTCCCACAAAATACTGCCAGCCTAAAATAGGAGGGGCCCATAGGATCAAGGATATAAGCCATGCCAAGCCAATCATAATGCCAGCACGCTTTGGTGTTCGTTTTGCCCTGTAGGTAAGTGGCCTGGTAATGGAGAAATACCTATCGAAGCTGATCACCAGCAAGTTCATTACTGATGCATTACTTGCCACATAGTCCAGAGCTAACCACAGATCGCATGCTAAGTTTCCCAGAGACCAGTATCCCATCAGAATATACGTAGTGTAAAGGTTCATAGAGAACACTCCAATTATTAGGTCTGCAAAAGCCAAACTTAGTAAATAATAGTTGTTCACTGTCTTCAGTTGGCTGTTCACTTTGAAAGAAAGCAACACCAAAACGTTTCCCACTATAGTGATTAGGCTCGCAACAGCAGACACAGTAGCAACAATGATGACTTCCCAAAGATTATATGGACCTGAGGGGACGGCTGATGTGTTTCCACTCTCTGTGGAGTTGTGAAGTTGTTCAACCATCTTTCCGGTGATGGTCTAATGGGAGTTGATGGCTGAGAAATAATCTTTTTTGTACTTCATCTTGAATAACCAGTGGATAACCTGGAATTAGAACAAGAAAAAGAGATTTAAACACTTTAAGGTTTACTTTGTTGACTTAAAAGGTGATCAGAGATATTGAAGGTTTTGCAGAAAGTGTAAAAATTATTTTGGATGCAGCTGTAGCTTAGAGGAAGTCTGTTAGGTTATATAAATTACTTAAATAT
>JAQMYG010000020.1:9315403-9326914 GCA_030014215.1 Clariallabes teugelsi
TCTCCACATCATTGCATTCAGTTTTTATTCACAATTTGTTAAGTGTCCCAACTTTTTTGGAATCCGGTTTGTATATGCTAATGTCATTTTCAATTCGATTGAACTTCTTCATCCATACCCTGCACATCATCCCATGTCAACTCTTACATTTCTTTTGGCAAGTTAAGCTACAACAATTCCAGTTAGCTGGTTAGCAAAAGCGATGCATAGCAGACAGCTAGCAGTTTGAAAACTGCAACGCAGCTGCCAGACAAATTAATGTACTTACATTAATTCCCTAATAAATTTACAACTTAATGTACTTTTAACTGATGTGTTACATTTTAAAAAATCACCCCTGTACAGTTGTCATCAATGGGAAATCTGGCTATGGAGACCAAAACTGTTTACTTCTGTTGAGAAGTTGGAAATGTAAGCATGGGAGTCTATGAGCATTGGAGATTGACTCGCCTTTGAAGCCAGCCCCCAGTGGACATTTAAGGAACTTCCCTGTTGGATTCATTTTTCAGAACCAGAGGTTGCCCCTTACCTTGAATTTTCTCTAAAAGTTTATTATTTGGCTCGTGCAGACTTTTATATTAATCTATGATATTAGTTCTCATAAGTTCTCATTACGACATGTATTTTGAACGTCCGGAACCCCATTTTTTTGTATTTAACAAAAACTATCTTCTTGTAGACCTTTATGCATGTTAGAATGTTCCTTGTTACAAGTGGCGGCTTGTCCTTATATACGGTATGCAGGTGGGGCATATATCACAGTCTTTCAACAAATATTACAGCAATCTATGAAAAAAATCTATATTTACAACTATGTACATTTGAAATTCTTATTCACTCTTTTAGTGAACAACAGTGTATTATTAAGCACCAATTCATTATTGCAGTAAATGGTCAAAAATGTGGTCACTCATTGAACATTTTGTTTATGAGTGAGAGGCAGGAAAGTTAGTTAATTACCCCTTTTTATGTTATTCCCATGCATATTCAAAATAAATTTTTGAAATTCATCACTATCAATGGTGTCATGTCCCACCAAAATTTGTGGTAACGAGTCACTCCTGTCTTATTTCACCCAAATATGTTGAGACTATGTGGACAACATAGTTGTAGTACAACACTGAGTAAATAAATAGGCATAAGCAGTGTGATTGTACATCCGAAAATAATTTAAATGGACTGGACTTACCTGAACCTTCTTCGGTCACCATTCCAAGGCTCTCTGCCTTCTTTTGTCTCTCAAATGCATTTAGATCCAATACACTGAAATGTGCAATACATTAAACAACATACAATAAAACAATGTAAAGCGATGGTGAAGTAAAATGGGAAAATGCACGTTTGTAAATCTTATATACCTGCAAGACTGCATTAGCCAAGATAAACTTTTGAAAAACCCAGCATCCCTTTTTTCTTTCAGGTAGTCCAGCATTTTCTAAGGACACAATGTATATGCTTTTGTAATGCAAAAATAATCGACATAAGTTGCTTAAGAGTTTCACTCTAAGTCTGTAAATGAAAGTGGATTGAGTTGCACTGATGTACCTGCTGAACAACAACATTGCCTCCATTGAGAATAGAGATACCCAATTTCAGAGTGAATGTCACCATAGGGCCTAGTCGTCCTGAAACAAAATAGCAAGCCTGCATTGTTTATATGTACCTTTAAGGCATCAGCAAAATTAGTGAGCCTACACGTGAATAAAAAAAAATAACGGAGATAAAGACTAGTTTGAGAAGGTAGCAGTTGGATTTACCTTTGCTAGCACTGATCATCTGGAGCACCATCTCAGCTGCTCCTCGAGCATGTAGCCTGGCCTGCTGATACAGAATTTTTTGCTTCTCCATCTCTTTCTCCTGTGATGAAAAATGTGCAATATACAAATCAGATCTGTAATCAGTTGGCAATTTGGCTACATTTATAAAATTCAATTAGTCAGTTCAGCTACAGTATGTTGTTGGAAGAAGCATATGACAATCAGGACATTGGATGCATCAATATGTACTGTAGGTAATTATAATTAGTGCTGAACTAGATGTTTAACCATGCACGTACACATGTATCTACTGTATATTTATACAATTAAGAACAGCCTGCAATTATAACTCATATTTTACCTTACTGATTCCATAATTCTTTATAAATGTTAGCTTGTTTGAGCGGTCATCCTACCTCAAGCCAAGTGGACAGGTGTTAGTTTCAAGCTATGAAGATTGTTGCAACATCTAGGGGTTTAATTACTCTAGACAGCAGAGTAATAGGATTTCAACGATGCACCTTCCATGCATAATTTCTTTGACAGTCAAGCATTACATTGCTGTCTTTTTGTGTTCTTAAATAATAAATAAAAGATATCCGGCCTTCACACGTACCTCAAATGTCTTTTCTTTTCCTTCTTCCTCCTCCTCTTCTTCATCCTCAGCACAACTCTACAAAGAGTATATTTTGTATTTAGTTCTCACTTGTGTGCAATATTCTTGCAATGTGCAATTGATTAAACAACAGAACAAAAGAAATACCTTTGCCATCATATCTGCATACGCAATATACAAGGGATCTACTTCCAGAACACTAGATAATAGAGACAAAAAATACATTACTTCAAGCATTCTTTTTTAAAAATAGAATAAAACAGGTTCCTCATGGGTATGCATGTGTAGGATTGTATGGGACCTTCTCTCAGTCAGGGCATTATGACTGAAGTGGAGGATGAGCTGGTTAAGAGGGTCCGGCTGAACCTCAGCCTCTGCTTCCTCCTCTTCCTTTTCCGCAACCATGGGGGTTTTCTGCAGGCAGAGCCACACAAGTCACACAAGCCTTCAGCCCACATTTCACACATACACATGCTCATCCTTCACTAACAACAACAACAACAGCAACAACACTTAAGACATTTTCATTACTCTCTTACAACAGTCTCTCACTCAGACACTGTGAGAACCACTGACTCACTCGCTATACTGTCACGGAGCAAATCCATAGGCTTAAGCTTTGGACACAAACACACAAAGACAAAAAGCACATTCTATAATATTTCAGCACAATGGCTTCCTCAAACAAGACTTATACACCATTCTTTACTCAGGCCTTCTGAACAATTCACGGGATACTTTTCATACTTTACCATTCGTTTGAAACAAGGCACCTGCTCTCTACTGTCTATACACACATTATACTCATGCTTTCTGTCACTTTTCAACTGAGACCAGCTTGTTCACACATAACTCACATGCAGTTTTATTTCCACTTTCACATGATGGCAAAATCAATGAAATGTTATTTAAGATAGTGTCTCTCTTCCCTTGACCTGCGGAATAGTACGATGTACTTATGGTACATGATAAGCACAACTGAAAATCCAGAAGTGATAAATATGTAATTGTTTATATAGTCATGTGTAAAAGTTAGTGCCCACTATTTTAATTCTGTGTTTTTTGTGTGTGTGTGTGTGTGTAAAAGCATAATTTAAAAAAACATCTGATTGCAGCGGGTCTTAGCCAAGTAGAACCTTAGATGAAAAACAACATACAGTATAACTTTTTTTTTTTTCTTTTTTTTTTTTTTACAAAGTCATTATTTATAAAAAAATAATAATAATAATAATAATAAAAACATGCATGCAATACTAAGTACTCCCTTACTGCTTCCACAGGATTTAAAAGGGTATGTTGCAGCCAGGTGCTGCTAATCATTAGCCCTTGATTAACTGATCATCAGCAGATGTTTTGGCAGTTTGCTGGTTTGGATCATTCAAGTGTGTGCTAAGAAGGCACACCAAAAAAAAAAACAGAATTAAATGAGAAGCACTAACTTTTACAAATGACTGGTATACAGTATGTAATACTACAAGACCAATTTTTTGACCTGATTATAGCATGTGTCCTAAAACATATTTAAATCCATGAAAATAACCCTTCATAATGTAAATTATGTAATTATGTATATATGTTTATATAATTGATTCTCTATGTGGATCTCTTACATAAAAATGGAAATGTGCATGTTGTTAAATTCTTACTCAGGAATAAACAACCAGGTCTAAATGAGGTAAAAATTTCGTTTCGTTTACAGTAGGTGAAGGCCAGAGTTGAGAAGCACTTCTTTAGGTGACATGCCAGAGAAGAGCATGGCCATTGCCTGATGTGATGCTCCAGGACTATGTCCAGGGGATGATACCATTAATGTATCAATGACCAGCTCATGAAAGACATGCAATGTTATGTGCTCATACATTAATGAAAATGGCAGTGCAGTGCATGTCCCATGAAGCATAGTGATAGCAGATAATCTGGTGTTTTTTTTTTTTTTTTTCATATGAATTAAACTATTTTGCTGAGGCGCTTGTTAAATATTAGGCGGTACGCACAAAGACGTTTGTTTAGCTGTTTGGATAATGCTTGAGCTTCACCACTGATTAATATACACTATAATTATGCCCTATTACCTGTAGTGCCCTAAGTCAAGAATAGCTAGTTTATCAGTCAGAACCAAGTTTAAAGGAATACTCAAGATTTTCCACCAAGTTTCTATCCACTGCATCTATAGTGTATGTGTGATTGCCACTGACATTAATTTTGACTCCCAGTGCTAAATAAATAAATAAATAAATAAATAAATAATAAGATGAGAAATATCTGTACTATATGGATACTTGTTAGGATAACTATGAAAGTCATGAAAGATTTTCTTACAATAGCTGTAATTTATCCAACATTTGACCACTGAAGCAATACAGGAAAAAAGCTGGACATAAACATTCAGGCAGTAAAGAAAAATGAAGTGTTTCTTTTAAACTACATTGATTATTTGAGAAATGTATAACCACTAATTCCTATTATTGAAAACCAAAATTTATGTCAATAATCATGCAGAGGAAATTATCTGAATTTAATATTAAAATTCTTAAAACTCAAGCGGCACAAATACTGTACGTGCCGGCAACACAGCATAGGTCAATAATGATTTAAAAACATGTATGTGCTTATATGGAAGCATTGCTGGTGTGTGTTAAACGGGGGAGGCTTCAGACTTCAAACTCTGTATTTGGGTTTTAGGATGTCATGTAGAACAAAAGTTATCATTACATTACAACTACCCGACTAGGACTGATGTAAAAATCTCAAAAGAAGATTATAATATCATAAGATATAATTATGATTTTTGGACATAGAAACAACCGGAAAAAAACTAAAAAAAACATGTGATCATGTGTAACTGTGCAATTCCTTTGCCTTATTTTTTGCTTAGTCATGTTTGGGTAGTCGGTTAAAATGAACTAAAATACCACCCATTCATCTGACTAGGAACCTCTGTAGTCCAAATAGGGACAATTTGAGGGCAAAGGGGACTATTGTACAGTCGTTATTCCCATTTGTAGGACCCTGGTAGGACCTCTGGTTAACAAACTGAAATTCAGTTAATCATATCGCCTATTTAGTGCTGAAAAAAGGATATTACGCTCTATACTGCACAATCCCAAGCCCTATATACTGTATGTTTATTAAAAAAACAGCAAGACAAATGATGGTTGAAATGCTCAGAGCTTTATGAGCTACGAGTCAGATTATGCATGTGCTTTAGACAATTTTCTTGGCTCTCCATTCAGTTAATGCAAATTATGTCTTTAGCTCATGTTTAGTTAATTTAGTCATGAACTCGCCAGATGTTCCCAAGACCGTGATTTTTAAAGAAAATCTCATTTAAATAAAACAGGATATAAAATGCAGAGTGAACAACAGACGTGTATTTGTATTTTGTACCTCATAAAAGCAAGAAACTATTTAGGACTGAAAAAATGGCAATAACACCAACAATGGTGTTTGATCATTTGATGTGCCTACATTTTGGATAATAAACATCATTTATGTGCTACAATTAGAACTCAAGTTCTACTTGAGTTCTAATTGTAGCACATAAATGATGTTTATTATCCAAAATGTAGGCATATCAAATTGCCTACATTAGTTCTTAACTTTACTGTATGTAACTCAACTTTTAATATGACAGGTGCATTTAAATAAACAAAAGTTTTTCATTCCATTTTTTTCAGTACAGGCAAACAGGTCAAAAATTCTTGTCAGTGGTATTCTCACAAGAGCTATAGTACATGACATTTGAAAAATGCTTGAGTATGCATTCAACACTTGTGACATTTAAAGCAACTGTACTGCCTGCACCTACACAGAGACGTGATTTTCTAGATGAGGTGAACATGCCACTCACTCTCACAACTTACAATACGAGACTTACGAAAGGGAAGACGACACCCAACAGAGAGGCAGAGTGTCACAGGGCAAACCTGCCCCCTTACCACAGCTATGCTGAGATACACTGCTCTACGCAGCCTCAGGCTCAGCCCAAACTCATGCAGGGCCTGTCTGCTGCGCACACAACCAGCTGAGCCAAACACGGGCCAGGACGAAGACGTGAGGCGAGCAGGAACACGCTGCCGCATTTCAGCGGGCAAGGTGCTGGCCGCAGGGCAAACAGTGACAGAGAGGGCACCAGCGGGCACACACGGCACACAGGGCAGCGCCAAGGCTGGCCCGGTACTTACTGCCAGGTCCTGCACTAGCTTCTCCTCAAAGGAGTACTCCTCTGCTACTATCCAAAGTTTCTGATAGCCCATGAGGAAGAGGTTAATAGAGCGATGCCTGAAGATTCAGGGGAAAGGGAGGTTAGGAAGGATAGAGGCAGGGTAAAAGAAATGGGGGGGAAATGGGAATAGGAAAAGGGGTGCATTCTGGGAGGGAGTGAGAGAGATGTACAGCCCATGGCCTCATCTGATTGGCCACCTCAATAACTGAGTGAGGTACACCTAGTAAATCAGCACAGTTCAAATATAAGTGAGTGAAAATTAGTCTGGTTTCTCACCTAGTCCTTACATTTATTGCAACAAGCTGCTTTGCCTAAATACTCACCATATCAAATGTTTGGAAAGTTTATTAATGTAACAGTAAAGGACAGCACTGGAAGGTGACCATTCAGAATGGCAGTATAAATCGAATGCTTGTGCTTAGTCCTTAGGTTGGAAAATGGACTGGAGGGAGATGTTGGAATCATGAGGTCTTTTAGGCTCACTTTACCGTTAGCATGGAGAACAGACCGTCAAAGCTGGAGGTTTGGTACAACTTTTCCAGCCAAACGTACCCATAGCCATTCAGGAAGTAATTATTATTTTTGAATCTAAAGTGTATTATAGAGACAACAAAGAGGAGAAATGTTTTAGACCTAATGGGAAAGATGTATGGAATGGCCTCTACTGAAACACTGGACATTTCACATTGTCAGACAAGATATTAAAGGAAAACATGGTTTGGGTTAGAAAATAGGTCTGTAAATAAAAAGAGCAAATATTACAATCGGTCATACAGTATATTCTAACATAAATAGATGGTGAATAGTAAGTCATACAGGTCAACATCAAGAAAGCTTATAGCATGTAATCTACCTCTACTGTATATACCTGAAACACACATCTGTTTTGATAGTGAACAGTTCATGAAGAAAGTTTC
The DNA here is from genome assembly GCA_030014215.1 of Clariallabes teugelsi. Lineage (NCBI taxonomy): Eukaryota > Metazoa > Chordata > Actinopteri > Siluriformes > Clariidae > Clariallabes > Clariallabes teugelsi. Next base: position 9,322,919 of record JAQMYG010000020.1, read on the forward strand.
TTCAGCACTCACCTAGGTAGCTTGTAAAGAGGTGCCATGCGGAAACAAGCAACCACAGCACGCTTGCGCTGTTTGGACAGCTGCTTCTGCCATACCAGTTTTTTACACCTGAGCGGCTGCTCAACCTGTGGGGTAAAGTCCAGTGTGGAGACTGTAGATAAGTTTCCTACATTTCAATATAGTTGATCACTGAGATAGTATGATGATACTTATGCATTTGAGGATTGGTGTATTCAGAAAAGATGGTGAATTTGCTATGGCAAAAAGATGATCTCTAACCTGCTCAAGATGGAAGACAGCGGATGAGATGCCTTGAATCTTCTCGATAATGTGATCAGTATTTTGCGGTTCCTCACCCTTCACCTCAACATCCTTATAGAGGTTTAGCTGCCACTGCACTGCCGGGTCCTCTGTCTGTATACCATGTAAAGGTAGATTCTCTAATTAACTTATGCCACATTATCACATGATCATTATATACACATGATATACACTTGCCTTCTCTTGAAGATGTAGGTTCTGTCTAAGTTGATCCTTCACCTCGTCATCGGTATCTTTCTGTAAAAGCCAAAACATTTAGGATTTAAATAAAAGTTTTCTCACAGAAAAACTCAGAATATTAATAATTATATATTTTTCTTTATTAATGATCAGCAGATTATTCATTAGCATTAGCTTATGTGGACCATCCGCCATTCATTCATTTATCTTCTATACCGCTTATCCTGGGTCATAGAGGTCATAGAGGCTTTGGAGCCTATCCCAGGAGACTTAGACTTAGAGCATGAGGCGGGATACACCCTGCCAATGCATCACAGAGCACACACAATTTGGGAATGCCAACTAAACCTAATCTGGATGTCTTTGGACTGGGGGACAAAACCGGATTACCCGGAAGAAACCCACCAAGCATGGGAACAGCATGCAGACACACAGACCCAGGGCAGGGATCGATCCCTCGACCCTGGAGGTGCGAGGACAGAGTGCTAACCACTACACCATTGTGCCACTTGAATGAGGTATAGAATTTAGAAAATTATAATGAATAAAAATGAGGACTGCTGCTGGCACTACTGTCAAATCAGCTGTTATTGAAAATTTATCAACACCTTGACACCAATCAGATTCGAGAATTGAAAATAGTTTAAACCAGCTAATGTATTCAGATAATGTCAGCTGAATATAAAATTAAAGCCGTGCTCACCAGACTGTAGCGAATCTTGGCCAGGGAGATGAGCTCCTGGTCTCCAGCCGTGCACATGTTGAGGCCGACAGGCAGCAGTTTCTTGTGAGCTGCCACAATTAAAGATGTCTGAACAGAGTACAATTCTCTTTTTCTCTTCTTCCCTCTCCTCTCCTGATCCTGGCCTCCTGACTGCAACACATTACACACCCAAAATGTTTTTTACTGCATACTGTTTATTAATACACATGGAGGCATAGGTTCACTTACTTAATTAAATTAAATTTAATCTCTTCCGAGGCATAAGAATGTACACCCCAGGTAGCACATGTTTGGCTCAATAATTTTTAGCATAAGTTTTCTAATGGTCTCAAATTTACATTTTAATCAAGCGGTATACCTTTTTAGCTATAGTATACACACAGAACTACAGAATTACAACAAAAGCCATTATGCCCAGTATTATGCAGGTTGCCTCTTGCAAGAGGTTTATGCTTTTTGTGCTGTGGATTGTTGGATGGGTCTTCCATGGATCAGACTTGTTTGTCTGGCGCATTCCATGGGTACTTAATTGGATTGAGATCTGGGGAATTTACTGCCTTGGACTCTGACTGCTGGGCCGCATGTGTGCTAGGCCACTTGATGTTCTGGTCCCTGTCTATCGTGGCCAGCATTGTGGCGATTTATGCTGCGTTGGCCTTTCTGTGGGATAAGACCAGACAGAGTGGCTTTTGGTCTCTGCCGGCATGGGAGAGCCTTTGGTCCCCACGATCCTGTCACAAGTTTACTGGTATATAGTTGATAATCAGTGTTAATGTTATAGCTGATCTGTGTATAGGCTAAATAATATTGCAACGACCTTAAAAGTAACATATTTGAATAGAACAGAGCCAAACACAAAATGTCAGATAGTCACTTGATTCATCTCAAACATGATTTCACTTTTCAGTAATAATTCCTTTTATATTACATACAGTGATAATCAGTGATTTGTCGCAGCTCTCCACAGAGTATTCTATATATATATGGTTAGAGAGTCAAACATTGCTCAAAAATAAAAACCTTGATAACACAGCAATGACATAATTCTGGGCAAAGTTATACAAAGCAATAGGGAATATATTTAAAACTGTATTACCATTTCAGTTTGATCAGCATAGCTCTCAGAAAACGTTGACATAAAAAATGCAGACAAATATTGATGGGCAAATCTAAAAGCTTTTTACAAGACAGTACAGAGTTTTTGACTTTCCCGATAGATGACTGGATAAATTTGACAGTATCTCACCTTTGACATCTTGGTCTTGGTGTCTCCAGTGAGGAAGGCAAGGTTGTTGATTTCATTCTGCACCACAAAATTTTGCTCCTCCCTTTTGAAATTCTGCAAAAAGCAAGAAATGTGGTGAAAATCTGTAGATCACAATTTTAAAAAATCCATCAGAAGTTAAAGATCTTACATGAGATTTACACCAGAGAATGAAAATCTCAGACACCATTTTGAAGAGCTCTGTTGAATCTGAAGTTGGTTTCTTCAGCCATTTGGACCTGAGTAGAAGAGAGGGTTCATGACTCAAGACACTGTCTCCTTAACTAATGGGGCTTAGTTATTTTTACTTATACTTATATTTACTCTTTAAAAAAATATTCACCACTTTAAATATTGGTTTCAAAAAAGTGTCATCTCTTAAGGAGTTCTAGCTTTTATTTTTGTCTGTGTTTGTTTGATTCAGTGCTTAATCAGTGATGAAACAGTGCTGATACCTGTTGTTGTCCACGTAGCGAATGAGCATGGGGTAAAAAGCGTACAGGTCCCTGCATAGGACAGCAAACTCATCCAGGATCTGCAGCTCGGCCTCCTGGGTGTCAGCCTTGCTCTCAGCCCTTATCATCTCCTCCTCAGCCACAACCTTCACTGTCTTCTTCTTCAGCTTCTCCAGTGTAGGGAGGAAGTGAGTTCGTAAGAGGTCTCCTCCTGCCTTGCTAATGATCGGCTGTGTGTACACTGTATGGAAATAAAATTCTTGCATTGAAGGCAATCACTTTGTTTATGCATTTAAGAGTAACAAAATGTGTTCTCTTGTGTTCTCTACATTGTCTGCTATTATATTTCCCGTTAAAAAAGAAGCATGAAGAAAAAAAAAGTATGATGAAAACTGAATGGATAATGTCTCTATGATAACACTGTTAAAAATTCCATATATAGTATTGACGAATAAAATACAGTATACAGTAGTTAGTTCATTGTCGGCTCTCATGAAGGAGTAATCACAGATGTGGAGGGATAGCTCAGTGGTTAAGGTGTTGGACTACTGATCGGAAACCCCAGAACAACCAAGCTGCCACTGCCAGCTCATTGAACAAGACCCCAAACCCTCTACTACTGTATAACAGGTGTATAATCAGAAAAAAAAAAAAAAAAAAGTAAGTTGCTTTGGATAAGGGTGTCTGCCAAATGCGATATGTAAATTGCAGAACCACTTCAAGTCAGATTCTCGTAAACAGCCATCCAATAATATGTTCTCCCTGTCGTTCCCCTGGCATAGAGCCAGTAAAGTAATTAAACTATCAACAAATAATGATTTTCAAAATAAATAATGCAATGTGTTGATTAATTTCTTTTGCATGCAGTTTTTATTTCCTGTAAAATCATATGCAGCATTTATATGTAATTATATGCCATAAAAATTGCCTGTTGGGTGGATTGCAATGCTTTTCTGTGAGATTTGACTGGATAGGCTGGTTTTTGGTCCCCGTGAGCATGAGTGAGCCTTCGTTGCCCTTAATCCTGGCACCAGTTTAATGATATATAATTG
>JAQMYG010000020.1:9327014-9357691 GCA_030014215.1 Clariallabes teugelsi
AGTGTGTATATGTATATTTACAGTACTGTGCAAAAGCCTTAGGCATATGTAAATAACTGCTGTAGACAAATTAAAACGCCTAAAAAAAGGTGTAAAAAATTATTATAAAAAACAAAAACAGTAATTAATGAAACAATGGCGATAATTCGTATGAAGACCCAATATAGTCTCAGGTACAATTTGTGGAGTTTTCATATTAAAACAAATCACTCACTCACTGTCTATATCTTTTTATTCTATGGTCAGGATGTACACCTTGAATAAGGTCCCAATCCATCGATCCTGAAGAGGTACGATACCGTGCCACCCAAATCAAATCAAATAATTTATTTTATTTTTTTTCGGAAATCAGCTGGATAGTTTTACTTAACATCTTGCAGAACCAGCAACGGTTATAAAATAAACATGTATAATAAACTTTGTGTAAAAAAAAAAAAAAAGGTGCCTAAGACTTTTGCACAGTATTATAGATACAGCACAATCAGAAGTCCAGTCCCGGTTTGATTTGAACACCCCCTTTTTTTTTTGCTTTTAATTGATAATCTCACCTGCAAGCCTTTTCATCCAGGAGGCTTCATCTATGCCCAAGTTATTGTTGAGAATCTTGAGAATGTTGCCTAGGATGAGGCTGAGGTGCTCGGAGGTGACAGTGGTACAGCAGCTCACATGACTGGGGGAGTTCTCAGGGCCCTTTTCCCACCAGTAAGAAAGATAGTTACACAGCAAGGGCAAAATGACTTCGATGACATGGGGCATCTCCGTGTAGCGAGCCCCAGACTCAGAAATGTCATGAATGTCTTTCATCAGGCCGTCTAGACGTGGCATCTCATGACACATCTCCTCCACAGTATCAGGCATGCTCAGGACTAGAAGACAAGTCCAACATTGTTATAACAATAGGAATCTTCAATGAACTAGTTGATTACAAATAACCCATATAAGGATTTACTATAACACTATGTTAACTCACTTGCTCTCTCTCGTGGTGTTTTGGTGTTGAAGACAGAGCGTGGGTTGTGCATGTTCAGATGAGGTTCCAGGAAAGCCACTGGCATCGCTCCCACCAGAGTAGCCAAGCATTCTCCCAGCACAGGAAGCTGCCTGTTTTTTTTAATGCAGAACCCAGACATGAATAACTAGGAGAAAAGAGCCAATAGTCTGATTAACAACGCATTTATAAAGGAACGTTACTTTTCAACGTAGATGTTTTTGCCAGTTCCCAGAGAGTACAGGCTGGTCAGAATTCGATAGCAGGACAGTTGAACATCATCCACTGTAATGCAGTGACATAAAACAATATTAATCTTTTATTTATAAGAAAACATTTAATTTTCAAAAGTTAATGAATATATGAAGTTTATGTTCATATAAACATATGACATATGAAGTTTGACCCTAGTGGCTTCCCATAATCGCAGCACCCGGCGGAACTAGAACCTGGGACACTATTTTTACAAAAATACATTAAATATAAGATGTGGGTATGGTGGCTCAAGTGACAAAAGCTCTAAGTTATTGATTTTCGGATTTTTGTATCTGGGTTCGAGCTCCCATTGGTGGGTGGCCACGCCCTATACTACCCCACTGCATGCAGTGCCGGGCCCATTTGAGAGATTTTAATTTAACATTTGTTGAATGTTAATGTTATAGATATTATAAAACTACATATTCCTGCATTTCCTTTAAGCAGTTTGCCATTCATTTCTTTATTCCAACATTGCACGTTTATAATACAAGTAAATGGAAGTATTTTAAAATTGTGAATAATCATGATAAACCACGGACTATGTCTATGATTAACTAGATTAAAAATGTTTAATCGATTGACAGCACTAGTACAAATATTTGCCAATGTGGTGCCACATTTAAGGGTGTGTCCTTTGTAAGAAACATAATAAAGAATCATAATTTAAGTGACCCTTAAGGGCCCCAGATGAACTTTCTGAGAAGGTTTAATGCAGTGGTCATTTCAGTATTTTGCATCATTTGCTCTGTATTTAAAAGAGATAAATCTCATTTTTGTAGCTGCTTATTATTTAGGTTATGTGATTAATGACCTGTTAACTGTTTACTTACACAGCAAGTCCGCCCCAAAGTGGTGCTCAGTGATGTGCTGAAAGAGTGCAGTAAGAATGGGCAACAGTGCCACTGAGGTGTAATTGATGATCTGTGCCACTCCCTTCATCTGGGTGCGAGATTGGCCAAGTTTACCCAGCTTCAGGTTCTCTACAGTCTTCTCCAAGTCTTCTGCAGCATTATCAAAGAATGTCCTGACTCCGGCCTTCACCAGCTCAGAGCCAGACTTCATCACTGTCCTAGGAAAGGGGACCACATCATCAGCCGTGCAAACTCTTACGCTCCAAAATGATTATAGTGATCAACAAATACAATTCAGGACACGATCAGTTGATCCCCTCTGACCATGAGTTATGGTAACAAATTATTGTAGCCAATCTACCGAACAGCATTTTTAGAAGATAGGAGGAAATCAGACATCAGGAAATCTGTCTGAAACCAATATGAACACAGGGGGGACTAGAACAAACCTCTACAGCAACTCTGGAGCTGTGAGCTGCTTGCTGTGCTGCCCTGTTTTAGCATTTATATAATATAACATAATTACCATGACATAAGAGCTGTCCTATTTAACTTTGAAGAATTACAATGAAAACTAAAAGAAATTTCTGTTTTTCTTGCAAAGGATATTTTTTTGCAGAAAATTAATATGCAGCAAAGTCATTTAATGTATTTAAAAAATACAGTACTATGCAAAAATCTTAGGCACTCTGTGTAATTATTTTATAGATTTATAGATTTTTTTTTTAATTTTATTGTACAGTATTGCATTTTATTGACCTAGGACAAAAACATTTCTGATTTTCAGTATTGATCAGTATTCCACCACAAAATGTAAAGTTACAGAAAAATATTGGCATGGCAGAAAAGAAAACAGCATATTATTTATTATTTATTATTAAAATAGAAGCTGTGTGTGTGTACACATTTTTTTTTGCTTGTGCCTAAGACTTTTGCAGAATACTGTATAGGAGACTGGTTTTAAGTGATAAAAACATAAAACTTTATTCATTTCATGCACTGCTACAAAAGCAAGAATGTATCACTTATTTTTCAAAGTGAAAAATTAAATATTACTTTCCACCACCCTCCCTCCCCAAAAACAAACAAAAAACATTAAAAAAAAATAATAAAAAAAACCCTGAAGCTCTTACCTGAAGTCCAGTGAATGTGCCAAGATGTGAAGACAGCTCACCATGGTAGCAGAGTCGCTTCCTGACATGGTTGTTACATGTACAAAAGTTATTCAAGACCAAGAAGAAATATGATGAACAAGCTGTGAGTAACAATGACGTCTTATTTGGGCTTACCAAACAGAGAAATCCTATGTCTAACCAGAGAAGCCAGCTTGTAGAAAAGACTGTAGAAAGAAAGGGTCAAAGACAGCAATGAGAAAATAAGCACTTGCACTTTCAATTAACTTCTAATGAGCATTCATGCCTCTTGTCTTAATAACTTATCCTACTTATACATGCACATTTTAAAATAAATGAATAAAAATCAAAAAAAAAAAAAAAAGAAACCTGGTGATCATCTCCTTCTCTTTGTTAGAAGCATAACCACTGCTGCTCAGGTTGATACTGGGAGAAGACAGGAAGTAAAGGCAGTGATTTTTAAAGTACTGGTCAAGCAACGGCAGCAGGACCTGCAGAAAACCAAGCATCAGTATCAAACATACATAAATAACAATATTTACTTATTATCGCAAGTATGGTGGATATTTATTTGATCTATTGTATGTATATATAAGTATGTTTAAGAACATTTATCTGTAGATGAACTTACCTTTGCAAAGAACTTTATCTCTTGCTCATGAGGTGATTTGTCAGTTTTTCCACTGGTGGCCATGGCCTCTGTAAAAGTTTCATAAAGGTAAGTTCTCAAATAAGAGGCTCTTACAAAATTATTTTGGGTTGTTTTGAATTTGTATTGTATGCATTTGTATTAAATTTGTATTGCATTTGTTGTTTTGAACTTGTATTGTATGCATTTTGTCGAGGATTCGATTCCTGCCACAGATCTGTCTGTAAGTGTGGGGTTTGCATGTTCTTCTCATGCTCTGTGGTTTTACTCTAGGTACTCCAGTTTCCTCCCACAGTCAAAAGACATGCAGATTAAGTTAATTGGCATTAACAAATTTCCTGTGGTATGGATTGGCACTCTATCCAGGGTGTAACCTGCCTCATTCCCTAGGTCTCCTGGGATAGGCTCCAGTCCCGCCACAACCATGTGCACAAGATAAGCGATATAGGAGACATACTCTAGCAGGCATGCGGCTCAACAGGCTAGGAGCCCAAATCTGCCAACCTGGTCCCCAAACTGTCCAGATCCCAATCCAATTGAGCGCCAATGGAATGTGATAAACAAACATGTCTGATCCATGAAGGCCCCACCTGGCAACCCATAGCACCCAAAGAATCTGCTGCCAACATCCTGGTTATCCCCAGAGGTCCTGCACAGTCATGCTCCCAGGAGGGCAACTGTGGAACCCAAAACCTAGCTGATGTCATGGCTGATTGGTGTATCTGTTCTTTTCTCGGTTTGGGGTAACATGTCTAATTTATTGTTGATTTTATTTAATTGAAAGAATGTAGTAAGTAATTATTATCATTTAAAGTATTTATAATATAGATAATTGCACCTTTTTAAACAAATGTTCTTTATATTAACTCACCTAAATGGGCTATGAATTCCTGTGCTGAGTCTACGTAACTTAACAGCCTCTTTAAGAACTTGTAGGCGATCCTCTTTTCCATAGAAGAGGAATCCTGCTCCAAGTCCTTCAAACCTCTAGTAAGAAAAATCAGTAGATGATCAATACGATAGATACCCAACATGCATCATTATTGTATGGCGTGTTGATGACAAAACGCATAAACTATTCACAAAATGCTTGCATTCTTGTTGTAGACAGCAAAAATACACACATGGAAGAAGAAGAAGAGCTTGCAGAGACACACATACCTGCTTGTTGCATATCCATTGACCTGCAGGAATTTAAAGAGCTCCTGAGCCTTTTCTCTGTCTCTGAACTTCTCCTTTGCGGTCAATGTGTCATAGGGTACCAGCAGTGGGTGAGTCCCACCTCCTGCAAATAGAAACACACCTCATGTGGTACACTGCGGAACCGTAGAGTATACAGGTATATCTCTGAGAAAACAATACTACCTTTGCTGCTTAGTTCTATTTTCTTTTTCTTCGCCCAAATATTGTGGTAATTTTCTGCAACAGTCTCCACCATACTCTGCAGACAGTGTCGAAAGACATTTATTCATAAGATTATACTACATGAAAACAATTATCGTGTATTGTTTCTCAGGAATGTGAAAAATATAACAGCAAACAGGGAGGAAATCTACAATGGGATTTGAGCGATATGGGAATGATTGTTGGGAATGAGCACATACAGTATGGGAAGGATTGTTCAAGTGTCTGGAAATAGGTTACATCTAAGAAATACAAAATCTTTTTCATGTAGTCTGGTATGGGTCAAATATTTTTGTTTTCATTTACATGTGTGTTATGTCTATTTTTTTTTAAATAAGAAAAGTTCCTCAGAGCTGTTAAAGCAGCTCAGAATTAAGTGTAAAAATCGTTTACCAAAAAGCAGTTTTTACATTATTAAAAGGTTTTAAAACTGTACAGGGTCATGACTCGCAAGAAGCCTGGAGCCTATCCCAGGGGACTAGGTAGGGTAAACCCTAGAAAGGGTGCCAATCCATCGCAGGGCACACAAGTCTAATCTGCATATCTTTGGACTGCGGGAGGAAACCAGTGCACCTGGAGGAAACCCTCCAAGCACGGGAAGAACATGCAAACTCCACACACAGACACACACACACACACACACACACAAAGGACCAAGACAGGATTCAAACCCTCGACTCTGGAGGTGAGAGGACACGGTGCTAACCTCTATGCAACAGTCAAATAATACAGACTAAAACGCAAAACTTACCTGTAGCTCTCTAGACAAGGTTACATTGTCCAAATCCACAGGTACTGGATGAAATCTGTCTCCCTTTAAAAAAAATACATCTCAGCTAAATAATCTTTGTTACTTTTGGGCTTCTTTTGAGACTTCTGTCTCATTCTTAATCTTAAATCATCCTACCTGAGAAGCCTCCGAGATCTGTTTCTCTGCCTCGCGCTGCTGTAATATGGCCTCCCCTTCTTTGGTTCTCTCAATGGTCCAACCCATAGCCAACATGCTCTTCAGAGATTCCTTCACCGGGTAGCGATAGGTTTCTCTCTCCTAGACCATTTCCAACACATTACGATTAATTACATTAACATCTGTCTGAATAATGACTTTACACTGGATAATTTTAGAAAGGCATGCATACCTTCTCACTCAGTGATTTATAGGGTTTCAGGAGAGGGTGAGTTTTGGCTTGCTCATCCACTTTCTCACCTGCAGTCCAGCCTAGTGATAGCTGTCAGATAACAGAACATCAGATCATATGCATCCTACACTGGGTGTTTATTTATGTAATTAAGTTAACGCCTGAAACAGTTGAGATGTTATATCATGTGAGCAGTCAGTAATTTACCTTCTCAGAAGACCACTTCTCATGGCAATGCTCAGCATATTTGCTGGCAATGTAATCCAGTTTTTCAGGCAGTGAGATGCTAAAAATAGTTACATTTACAAGATAAGAGAAATGCATTGTTATAAATAATGGAAAGTTTGTACTCTTTGTAATTGATTTAAAGTTGAATTTAATAAAAAAAAGTTTTCCGATTTTAATTTCTACAACACTACCCTTATGAAGCCTAAAAATCAAATATGCACATATTCAGCCATTACATGCCTCCTGAGTGGCCTGGAATTCCAGGTGGATTTACTATTACACTTTAGTGCTTACTTGGCAGTGCTGATAGGCTTGGGATCAAAGTTTCCTTGAGCATCCACAGAGACCTGCTTCACCAGAGTTGTTGCTGGGCTCATGTCTACATAATCAGGTGGGAGGGCTCCACTTATGGCACTTAGACACGTCATAGCCATTTTAAAAAGCTCTGCGTCATATTTCTGCAGGAGAGATTATGGAAGGAAAGGTACTGTAATGAGGAATGCACAGCTGTGCTGTCTCAGTCTATGAATAGTAAGCAGGGGTAAAGGCTGAGTGAGCACATAGACTCCCTGGAGACAAACATGGTGTGAGTTCTAGTAAAGGAAATCATTTACTATATGCTTGACTTTTGATTAAAGTCCATTACAGATACAAGTGAGCATGCAGGAATGTCTCAGTGATTCTGGGTGTGCAGCTCAGGCCTAGGTTCAAAACTTGGACATATGCAAAAAAAAATAATAAATCAACTGCAAAGTAATATAAAGGTTTATTTTTGGAATACATATAAGAAAAATGTTGCAACTGTACAGTAATTTATAAAATACGAAATTGTATGTAAATGCTATCTGGTTGGCTGATGGACTGTTCAGTACCTTCTGAGAGAGGGCATCAAAAAGACCCCAGAAGAGTTTCTTGGTGAGATGGAGCTCCTCCTCTGATGCCATGCCATAACTTCCCAGGCCTGAGGGCAGGCAGTAGTATTTCCAGTTCTGTTCATAGTGATTGGTCAAAAGCTACAATAACAAAAAATGCAAAAATGTTACCAAAAAAATAAATGAATTAATAAATAAATAATGCTTTGTATAGCAACATAGTATTCCTTCTCACATGGAGGATTCACTATTTTAATAATAAAATTTTCTAAAATCTCTCTACTCCTAATAAGGTGGAGCCCATATAGGTGTGGCTACCTGGTGGGAAAAAAAGTATATTTCATTTATGCATGTCAAAGCATAGTAATGTGCACTTGCATCCATAATAACGCGTGGCACACTTGAAGTTTGCTATTTTGAAACATCTCATTTTGCTCCAAGTATATTAAAATTGTAAATACATTTTCTGATGTTTTAGTTAAGATCAGTATTTTATTTTTAATAAAATGAAAGTGTTACTTCAGCTTATATTCCTTTCATCACATTCCCAGTGGGAATACAATTTGTCAGTATGTGGTAATATTGTCTTTAAATTGTTTAACTTGGATCAACTGTTTCAGGTCACCTTCCACAAACGTCCTACAATAAGGTGCTGGAATTGTATCTTATTCCTTCTGACAGAACTGGTATAAGTGTGTCAGGTTTATAGGCCTCCTTTCTCACACACGTATTTCCACTTCTGCCTTTTCTATTTTTCTATTGAATTGAGGTCAGGGCCACTCCAATACCTCGACTTTGTTGTCCTTAAACCATTTAGAAACTACTTTGGAAGCAAGCATGGCGTGATTGCCCATTTTAAAGAACCATTTGTGACCAAGCTTTAACTTTTATATATATCTGTGTCTAAAACACCTGATTTTAAACAATGAGTTTTCACTCCAAATATTGACTGTTTATTTTTATGGCTCTTTATTGCTCTTTATAGAAGTTTCTTTTATGCAGAAATGTTTTTTCATTTTTAAGTTATATATGGAAATACTGAATGATTTTGTACATAATTATGCAGAAATGATAAACATATATAACAAAATTGGTACAGCATATAATATGGTGCCTAAGACTTTTGCACAGTACTGTATATACTGTATATATAATTCTTTGTTTATATATTTCCTTTATACTACTGAAATATAACGAAGTATATACATTTCTCAATAAGGATACCTGAATATTTGAAATGCACTTTTTGCATTAAAAGACATCTCGACCACAGCTAAGTAACGTGAGTAATGATACTGTGTGTCATGTCACAAATCCCTGTATATAAGCCATAGTGCTGATGTGATCAATTGAATGAGCCACTTTCTGTTTGAAAAGGAAACCTGATCTTTTTCCTCCACAACAAATAAACTGTTCAGATCAGATGGTCACCAGGTGATCTAAGTAGGTCTGGTCTGAATAGGACCCACATACTGGGCACTGCAAGTAACTCCCTACAGACGTACTTTCATTGGAAGCTTCAAGGTCAATAGATTATCTTAAATGAGATCATTAGACCATATTGAGTTATACAACCAGCTCAGAAGGTCACATCTGGTCCAACTAAAGCGCGGTACCGTTTTTGCTAGGAAAGAGGCAATTTTCAATACATGTTGTCTAACCCCCTATGGAGGAGCTTTATTGTTAAAATGGGGGAGATTCCACACGAAGCTCCTGTTGAATAATAGTAGATAAAGGTACTGTGCTCCTTTCAGAATCCTCCTGAATCAGGATAGTGTTGAGCTTTGTTCAAATCCCTCTTTTAATTTCCTTCATAAAATCCTTTTATGTGTCATAGTGAAAACCAACTGAGCTGCAACTATTTGGAGGGTGGCTGGTGTTAGACTAGTTTAGAGTCAGTCAGCACTGCATACAAACAGGCAAGCCTATTTGGAGGCATTACTAAGAATGGAGAACATGGCAGTTCAACTGACAGGTCATTATCAGCCTTGAAAAGCACTGGTGTCACAGCACAGGAGGTGTATGAACCACACTGCATCTTTAATAAAGTCAGTGCTGAGGCAGTGAGCCCTTAGTTTCTGCAGATATTGACCTTCTAGTAGGATTTAAACACAGCATATTCAATTATCTTTATACTTAAATTTCTGAAAATACTATGGCTTCCAAACACATATTCCACAAAGATATCCAATCTTCATCAATCACAACTCAACACGGCCACTATTTGCACATGCAATTAAAATAAAAGTAGTGCCTGAAAATTGGGGTTTATTATTTTACTCAGCTAAATATGAACGGTAATGATCAATAGCTTTTAAGAGGTAACTAAAGTCTTATGTAGATCTTCAACCATAGTGGCAGCTGAGTGGCTCAGTGTGAGACTGGCAGCAGGCAGCAGGTTGCTGTTACACAAGGGTAGTTGAGTATAGCCAAGAGTATACCTATATTTTTGCACCTACTATACAAAATATCATGACAGGTCCGTGCTGACAGTTGGATCAGGTGACTTGAGTGCCCTTGGTGTGCATGAGTAAATGTGGATGTGTACAGTAATGGTAGGTGTGAAGTACTAACACTTTTTATTTGGCACTGAGCCTTCCAATATGCATTACACATATAGAAGCCTACTGTATAGGGTTAATAGCAAATTTGCACCCCTGGTGCTGGGTATGGTATTGATGTGCATTTTAAATAGAAAAGAATAATGTAAACATAAACATACACCCTATAAGTTTTGTTTAGAAATGCGATTAAATAATAATAATTAAGTAACTAAGAAAGGCTCACCTGTATGGGCATCTTGCAGTATTCTGTTAGTTGTGGAACATCAAAGACCAGACGGCGCAAAAGCTGCTGCAGCATAGATGGCCGCAGGTGTCTAAGTAGATAAGCAATTAAAACAAATTTATACAGACTCTGAAACCATATACGGAACTAGTACTTTTCCACATGAATGTCTGGATTAGACCATACGTAGCTCTTACTTGCAGATGGCAAGTAGGCACTGCTCTATGGAGTCTCTTTGGGCCTTGGTGAGCGAGCGGCCCTTGGACAGTCTGTAGATCGTGTGAAGCGTGGAGTCCATGAGTGTAGCGTAGTGCTCCGTATGAGCAAAGAGAGATGCACATCGCGTCAGCAAAGGCAGGACAGCTGAGCCGATATACCTGTTTAAGGCTAGTGCTGTCTCTGTGGTGCTCAGCACCTCCTAGTTGCAGTAAAGCAAAACATAACTTTAATGAATGATAATTCATTTGCTCATTCCTTCTGTGCTAAATTAATTTGAGTGCTGTTATAAAAAATTCAGTAAGATCATTGCAAAAAAATCTAAGACATAAACAGTAGCTAAAGTCTAAACATGCATTGAATAATACTGAATACTGACTCATAAATATATAAAATCCCATCATGTTTCATTCTGCAAATGGAGCTCTGAACGTTTGCATTCTGGTATTACACTAATTGCATTCGACTAAAGGGCTGTAACTCAATTATAACTCCAACTAGGAAAAGAAAAAAGAAAGCTGGTAACCACTTACTGTGTCCAGCGATGCTGAGACTCTGAAATCTGGCAGGAAGCCCACCTCCAACAGGTTTAGCAAGAAGCTTTGGTCCTCAATACCATACACACGGTCCAGGAAGAGCACCATTGGTGACTTGTGCTCGGGACAGAAACTAGCATTCATGTCTGGCTCTGTCACACTGCCATCTGGAAAGACAAAGAAAAATATTTTAGCAAGGGGAAAAAATGGAACACATCATATGCAACAGATGTAGTATCAGTAAGGTGTCTGATCAGGGAAGAATGTTTGGCAAGACTCTATCCGTCCATCGAGATTTAACCTGATTTTTTCCAAAATGAGTATTGAGAAGTTTGGTTTAATTTTATTATGATAGCTTATATCTCATGAAAATCCTCAAACTTTCAAAATATTATTTCCTAATATCAATCAGAAAGGGATTTACCATTCAGAAATAGACAACTTCTGAAAAGTATGTTTTTTGAAGCATTCCACAGTTGGTTGGGGCTGCTTCACCACAGACTACTGCAACAGTGCGGCATGGCCTGGAAGTGATGGGGATGCTGAGATGCTGCTGAGATGTTATTGAAAACCAGGTTGCTTTAATATCAGCCTTATCTGTATTATTGGGTCAGGTGTTTCTCATCTCCCTCTTGACATTACTCCATATATTCTCTATGGGATGCAGGTCAGGTGACCTGACCAATTAAGCACAGTGATATCATGGTCAGGAAACCAGTTAGTGGTATTTTTGGCACTGTGGAGAGGTGCTGAGTTCCAAAGGAAAAAGGAAATCAGCATCTCCATAAAGCTTGTCAGCAAAGAGATGCATGAAGTCCTCTAAACTCTCCAGGTAGATGGCTGAATTAACTTTGGACTTGGATAAAACTCTTTTGAGATAATAGATTTTTGATATTCATATAAATAAATATGATATTTAACACTTGGAATAAGTTACTGTATTCTAAGAGATTGCAGAGATTGGTACCTGAGCTCGGAACAATTGACAAAAATCAACTCGTCCCAGGACCAAGTGTTCGCGGAAATGGTTCCCAGGACCCCAGTGAGAAAACGGCGTTAAATACAACCCTATTGCTGAATGATCCACAATATTCCCAAGCAAGAAATGTGTCTAACCTTTGTTAATAACAGGCACTTTGAGTGGTATGCTGATGATGCCCACTAAGTCTTTAGTAGGCACTAGAGAACGCAGGATGGCACGAATACGCAGAGCTTCACCCTTGCCTGTGTTGATTAACTGTGGAACATAAACAATACGATGTTCATACACAGTATGGATTGTGCCTTACTGAAAGTAATTTTCTAAATCGATTCTCTAAAATTGGTACAGAAAACAGGCTTAAAAAGGCTTAAAGCTTTTAAATGAATAGTTGTTTTGTTTCAGTAAAGTTGGGCAGAACTTACATGCATTTCAGGGGCACAGCGTCCCAGCAGATCAATAAGGCCTGAGTAGAATGACATGATAGAGTTGCCCATGTGTGCCACCTCTTCCTCCTCACCATCCTCCCCAGACCTGTCTCACACATGCACACACAAACACACACACCATACACAAAGAGTACACGTTTAATCAGTCACATTCATGGCTTTCAACTGGAGGTCAGAGGCAGGGCAAAAGGAAGTGCATTAGATCAAATCCAATCTCACTGGTTAGACTAAGAGCTAATGGCTTGGGAAAAGTTGTGTCACAGGGATTTAGAGTACCTGTCTGATATATTTGAGTTGCAATAAATGAATAATAAATGTAAACATTGGTGTCAGACGGCATTTTGGATCTTACACAGTTGCTCCTCCTTCACTGGGCAGATCGAGAGCAGGGTCCTCAGAGATTTTAATGGCTTCTAGCATGGCAGCCAACAGACCTTGCCCCCCCTCTCCCCTCAGAGCAGGGCCGAAGCACTCTGGACGCCTGATCAACAACTTAACCACCACATTAGCATTCTCCTCTACGCTCTCACCTGAAGAAAACAAAAGCAAACATTCAAGTAGCCTGATGCATATCGGTGGTCTCATTAAACAATAGCAGGAGATCTGAGATACTGAAACAAAGCGCACCGTTGACAAAGACAGCGAATCGGAGGAAAGACAGGTAACGTTCTCCTTCTATAGGGTTCCAGCCGATGTCAGGGTATCCCTTAGCTACCAGCATGGCGCAACTCTGAAGACCACAACCAGCCAAGTATGTCACCACCTGAACAAAATAAATGTGGGCGTAAGCATCATGGTAATGAGTGTCCTAAAAAATCCTAATGCAGAACTTTACTGTATATTCTGTTTATGCACATTGCATTCCTTTTAATACTATTTTAGAGCTTGAATGCTATTTAATCATCATATCATCATGTATGTGTACCTTTTCCAGGTCTGGTTCCTCTAAGGCCAGGGCCAGACTATTGTTATCCATCACGGAGGATGCGGCCACATCCAGAGGAGTGGAGCCCCTCATGGCTGGACAAGCTGTATAAAAAAAGAATAAGGCGGTTATGGTTTGTCCATTAAGCATGTTAGTATTTTCACCAGCAGGGTGCAGTCTTTTCACACCTATGTGAAAATGGCGTACAAAAACAAAGACAAAAATCTACAGTATTGTGCTACACTTGCTATCATAGTAGGTTTGGGAGGCATCCCTGAATCTTCTTTAGGCTATTTCTGTGAATAAGCATGCATTTTAAGGGGGCAGTGCACTGTATTTTTTTTTTAAATATTACAACAACGGAAAGACATTTGAGAAACCATGATATTTCAGCTTATATTTTGCTTATATTAGCCCAGAAATGAGCAAATTCCACTTCCGACGTTCCTTAAAATGTGACTGTCAAGGAAGGCAGTGTTAATATTGAGGTGAAATGGAAAGATTTCAATCTTTCCAAAAATTTTATTTGTGGTATTTTCATGGGCTCTGAATGCTGCAAGATATGCATTTAAAATGTGCCTGAATGTGTGCACTATTTTACAAATAATTTCTCTGCATATGAAAAAAAAAAAAAAAAAAAAAAAGCAAAAAGGTACACGTTGTTCCCCCGAAACAAATATAAGCCAGCTGAAAAATAAACAGCATGTAAATGAATTTTTTTTTATGTTCGTACTTATCCCCCCCCCGCCCCCCCCCCATCCCCCAACATAATAAGGTTCACCCACCCTACTTCAAGTAGTAATAAAATAGTAATAAAATTTCCCTAGCCGCTCAGTTATAAATGATCGGTTTCTTATTTTAAACAGACAACATGGCCAGACTTGGCTTTAGAGTTCATTGTAATTATTTGACTGCTTGCTAGTTCCTGACAGGAGGAAAATGAGAATTTGCTCTAGCCTGAGCAATACTGCTGAGATACAGAGATGGGTAAAGTTTCCTGCAGAGTCAGACAGCCTTAGCAGTCAGACTCATACCTCACAGTAACAACTCAACTCAAGAACCGCCAAGAACAGCACGCTTCCCTATACACTCCCATGTTAATCAGTGTCGCATTGTACACCAGACATGTACAATGAGTGCTCCAGTCACATTTTCCACTTAAGTCTGATTTCTGTAGCATGCAGCATGAAGGATAGTATGATATCTAGTTAGAAAAAATACACCATACAGCATTCTGTCTACATTATGCAGTGTATGACCATACTCTAAATACCACATAAGGTCTACAGTATTTCAGGCTAGAGTACATATAACAAAGTTTGTGTGATCATAAAATGTGGTAAAGTACATATTTCTTAATTTGTTCATAAGATGTTATGTTCTCTAAATCAATAAAAAAGGAATGATTATTCAACACCTAACATATTTTGTCCAGTGCGACATAAAAAGTGGTTTAGTGGTTAGCACTGTTTCCTTGCACCTCCAGGGTCCGGGTTCGATTCCCATCCTGGGGTCTGTGTGCATGGAGTTTGCACATTCTCTCGATGCTTGGTGGGTTTCCTCCCAAATTGCCTGTAGTGTGTGAATTTGTGAGTGCATGTTGACTGGAGGTCCTACCAACGGAATAAATACAATGGTCACCATTGGCGTCCACGATCCCTAGCTGGACTACAGAGGTTCCTAGATGGATGGAACATAAAAAGTGCCTCTGTGTGTGTACTGTATGTGTGTGCATTTACCCAATCCCACACTGCTGTTCTCCAATAGGTAGCTCAAATGTTCAAACATTGCTTTCTGATTCTCACGGCTGATGCGGCAGAAGTAGCAGAGAAAGCGGCAGCAACTGGCAACCATTTTGGGGAAAGCAATCTCCTGCAGAGATTTAAAAAAAAAAAAAAAAAAAAAAACTTTGTAACACTACATACATATAAAAGGTGGGACCTCCCTTATTTCAGCTTGCCTATATCCCCATACTGACAACTCTTATCTAGTTGTGTCCAACATACTCCAACTTGTATAAATTGTCTTTACTCCATAGAGGTATTAATCTTTACAGCTTATCCAGATACTTTGCATTGTTCACATTGTCGATCTAATAATTTATCGTAAATTTACACCTTTTAAAAAGGTGCATTTGTTCTGTTTTTTTATATTTCCAAATTCAAGGCATCAGACTCAACCAGGCTTGTAAGCAACACATTTAAGGTTTGCACAGATGTTCATGAGAAATGTAAGTGCTTGGTCTCAGCTCATGTATCTGGTGTTCATGTTACCCATCTTGAGGCCCCCTTGATGAAGCTGCCAAGGCGACATGAGAAGTAGTAGGGTGATGTATCACCGCAGTATCTCTAACCCCAAAAAGCATCTACACGTTCTCTGTTGCCATTAAATTACAGGCCTGGCACCTGGTGTTGCCCAAAAAGGAGCGGCATCAGAGATCACCTTCTCACCTGATGCCCCTTCAATCATCATGAGTATTAAGTGGTTAGAGTTTGCAAGTCTATTTATCTCCTGGACTTTTTTACTTTAATCACATTTTTTTAACCACAGCAGATACAAGCCTTATACACCAAGTAGCTTTAGTGGTTTTAGAACAGTGGTTTTCCCTCAAAAGTCATGCATAATTTATTAAGAATATTTCTATAATTAGTTAGCAAATGAACAATTAATATGACCAATTTAAGTATATTCTGGAGGGGTAATGGTATGTAATACTCCACCATCATAAGATACTGTAGCTATATGATAGTCAAAAGTACATAGTTCACATCAAGGTTAGGATTTTACAAAATTTACTAACTGAATATTACTAAATATACTAACCGAACACAGACTGAACATGGACAAATGCAATAGAAAGGAAACTGTACCTTAGATTTGTCTCCTCCTAGCACATTGACCATGACCTCCATGACTGTCTCGTGCATGCCCAGAACCCGCATCAGATTTGGATGCTGATAAAACACTTTGTTGTTCATGATATCCCTATGAGACATAAAGTGAAAAGTATTCTAACATCAGTTGTACCAAAAGATTTCCTCCACTCCTAAACCCTTTTTAAAGTTTCAAAGCTACAGTACATGCAATGTGTCTATCTTAGATGTCCCTACCCCAGGCCATCGATCATGAGCTGGCCCTCCTCTTCACCCATTCTCACACTGAGCAAAGAGCGGATCTGTCCCAGTGATGCCAGCAGGTTAATGGCGTCCTGCACAGACTTATCGCTGACAGTGTAGCTTTTTCTCATAGCACGCAGCAGTTCACCAATGCCATCGTACTGCCTCCGGAGTAGACTGAACATGCTCCGCACCAATGCTGGGTTCTGGATTTTGCATTCCTGAGCCCAGCTTACCATTGTCTGAGAGATCAGCTCCTTCAGGTTTGCTAATGGAGAAAGAGAACACTGAGTAACTTTGAGATATTCTTTCTAAATGATCAGTTAAATAAATTGACTGTATGAGACAAGATGCTCGTGGTGTAGACAGACCATGGTGTCTTTAACAAGGTCATACAACATTCACCATTAAAATACATTTAAAGTTATTCAGATCATGTATGTATGTACAATGCCTGGCCAAGGAAAGAAGTAACTCAACTGATGTGATGACCTCATCACTGCCTCCAGGGGCTTGTACAGTGGCCACTATGCATGCATCCCTTCCTAACTTAATGCAAAAATCGCTCTGAAATATTGTCAATCAGAACTCATCAGACCACATGACCTTTCTCCAATGTTCCCAAGTATATTCCTTTTGCTTCCTAGCAAATTCAGTTGATTCTGATTAGTAAGGCTACACAGGTGTTTACTCCTAATCCTATGAGTTCTCATCACACTGTGGGAGTATGGAGATGCTCTTACTTTCACTATTAAACATCGCTATGAGGTTTCCTGTAAATTTTTTTCTAAGCAACTTTACCAAGTGTTTAAGTGATCTCTATTCATGATTTTTCTTCTGATCACATCCCTTCCACACAGTTGACGGTTCAGTGCTATCCTTTCAGGTTTTGATCATGTGTCGAAGAGTTCTGAAAACTCAGTCCTTTCAAATTGCCTTAGTTGTTTTCTTTGCTTGGTGCAGCCCAATAATTTGACCCTTCTGAATTGGCAACTTTTTTTTTTTTTTGGCCAGTAATATTGGTACTAGATCCCCACTACGTGTTTACAACTGAAAATGGCTCAATGAGAATTGAGTAATAAATCCAATGATATTAATAATTGTCAAATTTTCCACCAATATGCTTCAGAGACCCAGGGATCTCTGGACCCCACTGGGTGTGCCACACATTAAAGCACCAAGGTAGTGGTACAGTAGTACTGTGGGTAGCTGCTAGAGTAGCATGTCTACCATAATAACGTTAAGAGATGGACAAAGTAATTAATTTTAGATTTTATAATATAATGTATATGTTGGGCTGTGTAGCAGCTCCTGGAATGAAAAATTATACAATGATAAATAAAACATCAGTGTGTAGGTAAAAAAGCTGATGGCTGAGTTGTACATCAGAGTCATAAATCTGCTAGTGTATCTTCTTGTCTTCCTAGGTTTCTCTAGGCATATATTTTAAAATGGATGACGAGGAAGCGAACATGACACATTTTTACCTGCATTGCTTAAGGGATCAGCTACACTTCATTATTTTTAAGAGAGAAAAGTTGCTCTCTCAGCTGAACATTTTTTATGCTTTCTTGCATCGGAGAGCAGGATTAATCTCGGAGCCCATTAGAGCAAATGCAGCAGAAATGGTTCTTTATTCATCAGGTAACCTTTTGGTCATCACTTCCTGAATTGCTTAAAATTATAACATTTAAGTCAGCATTTAGTGTCAGTTAGTTAGTTCACAATTTATGTGACTATATTCATTATCTTTTGTCAAGTGATTTTATCCTTAAATCCGCTACTAAATTAAACAAATGCTTTTAATTTAATGCTACTGTATGAATGTAACTAAGGAAGTTATTTCACTCTTTGTTAGCATTAATGTGTTACAATTGAAATACGAACCCACGAGCGAATATTAAACTGGTTTTGAATGTGTTCCTTCTCATGAGTGACTGACATGAATTTTTTTGCTTGCATTATACTGAAATTCGTTTCTATAAAAAGCACATATTCAAATGCGGTAACGAAAACTATGAACAAAGACCAGGCGAAGAAAGACGAAAGACAACTGAATAAAGAAGCCCCGGTTTTATATAGTCATATTGACTTACTTGGAGCTGCTTGCTCTTCCTCTGATGGTTGTTCCTCAGTTTTCTGTGGGCGACCTTTGATTTTATATAACAAGGAGAGCAGACGGCCTTTTATAGATGTATCAGGTTCCTCCTCTTCTTCTTCTATGGGAATACCTGAAGGAGCACACCAACACAAACATTTCTATTTTACTAGTTTTATTTATTCACACATATGATACGTATGAGAAAAGAACATACAGAACAATACAATATACTGTGTATTATGCATGTGTGGAGGGGGGGGGGTAGTAAAAAGGTAAAAAATTAAATAAAATGGGGTAACAAGAGTCATACCACAGTGGATTCTCAGGTCATCATGGAAGGCATAAAGTTCCTCTTGGATGTCCTCAGGACAGGGACAATCCTCTCCAGAAGCAAAGTCCAGAAGCATGTTAATCTGGATAAAAGGACAGAGTTGAGCTCAAATGCAGGTCTCTGAACAGGTTGCTGTCATATGGCAAGTGGGTGGTGGATTTAAATAAGCAAATAAAGAATATACAGGGTTGGGAAACTGCAAATATTAAATTGCTGCATCTCTTCAGTGACAGATCTGTCAGTTGCCCTGGTTACACAGTGAGTTGAGTTTAATTTCTAGCCAGTGTGTAATATGGCACAATTTGTGAGCGAGATATTAAAAAAAGATTGATCTTGGAAAAAAAGCAAACCACGGCTCGGTCATTGTCAGCGGATCAGTGTTTATTAGAAAGGATAATAAATCTGCTCTTCAGCGGAGGTGCGATTACAAACCGAAATGGAAAGGCTCCTTGGAATTGTTAATTCGTACTTTTTTCTAGACGACTGACCAAAGTGAGAGAAATGACTAAAGCAAACACCTTTGACTCGACTAGAATAGTACAGTAAATGAGATTTACAGTATGTGCGTGGTTTAATGTTGAATGCACAGGTTCTACCTGCTCTTGGGGAGGTGAGCGGAATTCCTTGGTCTTCTTGGCAGTGATAGCAGCGGACATGTTGAGGGCCAGCATGAGCTCATTGTAGCGGAACTTTTGGTTGTACTGCAGTTTGGACACAAAACTATCTGAGAAAGCCACGATGGCCTCAATACGCTGCTTCAGCTCACAGTCACAGAAATAGTGCAGGAGTTCACACATCTGTATGATAAACACAAGGTGGTGAAATCACTATAATAAACAATAATGACTGAATAAATTTGAACACATACAGTACAGCTTCTCTAGATCAGGGTTCTCAAACTTCTTGCAGTCAGAGGTCTCAGCTTCGATTTGTACAGGTATATACTGTATGTATATAAACATAAAAAGACGTAATTAAGTCAAGTAGCTTTAGAATTCAAATAACTCACTGTAACTCAAATTACTGCATGGGTAATTAATAAAACAATCTAAGAATAATATTTTAGCATTGTCAAATTATAACACTACCCCTGCAGGTCCCTAGACCACACTTTGAGAACCACTCCTCTAGAAAGCGTATTGCTTGCACCGAATTACAAATTGACTTTGACCTGGTGTTTGACTGATTCAGGCAGGCTCTTCTCCAAAAGACCTTTGGGTGGCTGCTTGTGTTCTTTGCTCTCTTCCTCCCCTGCCTCCACAGCTTTCTCCTCATTACTGCTTGCCTCTTCTTTCTCGGCTGGCTCCTCTACAGCCACAAGTTGTGTCTCCTCCTCCTTGCTTTCCCCAAAAACATTGGGTTCCACAAGCAGGAGGATGATTCGCACCTCCTCACTACTCAGAGAGCCCATAATCAACAGAGTGGCAATCAGCTTGAGTATGGGCACAAACTGGTATTCCACACTGCCCCCTACAGGGTCACGGATATGAGTCCCTCCGCCCTGAACTGCCTCTGTCAGCATGCTGATGGCCTTCTCCTTCAGAATGCCCAGTGGGATCTCTGGACTGTATAAGTACTCACGCTTAGTGTTGATGAAGCACGGCGGTGAGAAGTTAAGCCGAGGGCTGAGTGACGTGCTCAGTCCCACGCCAGGCAATGAGTGGTGTTTGGAGTCATCAGAAAAGAGGCAGATGCTGCGGGTGTCGTCTGTGATGGGTATGATAAACTCATTCTTCATCATGAGTCGTGCTTCTTTTGCTGTCTCCAGGTGGATGCTGATGAGAACGTCATAAAATCCCTCACGCAGCTGTCCTGTCAAGTACTGGTTGTCGATGGTGTAAAGGAGCTGTGACTGGTCGAGGTGGCTGCAGAGAGCGTGGGCCACACGAGTGTTTCCCAAAGCACAGAGAGCGCAGTAGAGTTTCAGAGTGTGGTAGTGGAACTGTCGCAGGTCCTCGTATTCTGAGAGCTCCATGATGTCTATGCACCTTGAGGCCATTAGGGAAGAAAAGTCACACACTTAACTGGAGGAAAAGGCAGGTATAATGAAAAAATACAAAAGGCGTTCAATTTAAAATGAGACTTTTGATTTTGCAGAATAACAGAACCTGGTTAATAAAAAAAAAAAGTTTCACCGATGGTCAGTGGGTTACTTTGTAACGCATTAGAGTACTTGGATTACTTTTTTGATCTAACGAGTAATCTGACGTGCCATTTAAGTACTCAGTTATTTAATTATATTTTCAAAAATGTAATCCATTATTCAGACAATTTATGTAATCCGTGAGCCAGACAGCAGTCAATTCCGTTAGTGTGTGTGTGTGTGTGAAAGCTGTCCTACAAGCTCCGACCCAGATAACCCGCCCCGCTCTGAGCTTCCGCGAGGACCGATGCAGAAAGATGGAAATGTAATCACAGCGGTGAATCATGATGAACCGCACTTACGGCCACCGAACAAAACCGCGTAGGTGAGTTAGGGGTATTAGCAGTTAACAGATTATGGGCCAAACTTCGCTGAGGGATGATGGTAGAATAATTATAAAGGTCTTGACTAAAACAACATGCATGAGGAATCACAAAGGAGTTTTCATTTTCTGCAATGGAAGAGTACTCGAACTAGTTACTTTTATTAGAAAGTAACGCTGTAGTGTAACTGATTACTTTTTAAAGACAGTAATTTTGTAATGTAATTAGTTACTTTAATAAGTAACGTCCCCCAACACTGCCCATGGTTAATAGTCATATGATATTATTATTATTATTATTATTATTGTTATTATTATTATTATTATTATCCATGTCTATCATGAAGGTATGAGCTTTTATCCCCTTTTGAAGACTTAAATTAGTACGAAATGCACTCTTATGGATTATTGTAATGCACATAATGAACAAGAGAGGATTAAAAAGGAGCATTAACTTTGTACAAGAATTTCCGCGGGAAAGTCCAGCAGCAAGCCTTTAATCACATATATTTCTAATATAGATGTAAAATTGTACTTCAAGATTTTAAACATGGTTATTTTAAGGAACATAAAAAGCAGACGTAAAGCCTGAGAGCTAGGCATAATAGCTGTTGGCTATTTAATGCATGCATGAACGCAAGTCTTTGGAGTCAGAATTAATTAAATGTTTTGGAGTCAGATACTTAAAGCTGACACATTTAACATACGGCTGTCTACCACTGGTCTAAGGGAAAGTGCAGACTAAAATAATATTCACTTTACTGTATCTTGTAGTTCTACTGTTTGATAGTGTATGAAATAATAACTCTGGCTTGTCAAAGGTGTATTTGATTAAGAATAAAAAATTGTGACAAGTCTTTGACAAGGACATGGCAGGTTGACAACTGTAGAGGTTTGAGTACGACGAGCAAGATGTAGGTGTAGTGGCAAAAATCATGTGACAATGTGATGTAGCTGCACAAGCCCTATTCCAGATGTAGTCCTCCTTTACAGCCTCCACTCTTCAGTATAAGCACCTATTTTCCTAATTTCTTATTTTATCAAATTAACTTATAATTATGTACATTTTTTATTAAAATAAAACATCACTTGCCTGTTTTCCTCAGGAATATGCACTGCCATCATCTGCAGCGGCTCCAGACATTGCACCACCCAGCCGTGCCTCTCGCTGACACGTGCTGTTTCCACTGAGAGGAAAGTGTTGGGCATCCTGCTCCAGAGAACAGCTACAATGGTCTGTACATCCAACCTTGGAGGACACTGTGGTTCTGGGTTACTATGAAGACTTTTGAAAATGGCCGATGACAGTGGCATAGCATCCTACAGTACGTAGAATAAATATTATTATTATTATTATTATTATTAGATATAATTAACTTTTAAATCTTCTTAAATGTTTGAAAGTTATTCTACAAGGAAGGACTTACTTTGATCTTTGGGAACTCAAATTGACACAGGTTTGGGCTTGTGGGCTCAACAAACACCGCAGGGAACAGTTTTGTGTTGGGTTCCACCTGATAGATAATGACTTATGAGATATGAAAAAGCAAGAAAAATATATACATCTGACTTGTATACTTATATTATCACAAACAATGTGTTCTTCTCTGAGACAGTATAATGAATTCATATTGCTCCCTAGCACCAATTAGAATCTGGCACTGGTTCAGCATTTTGATTTAAAGCCCCAGGCAAACTAAGATAAGAGAGCACATTAGAACTGACTGGTTGCTCATATCAAAGAAGTTCTTTTATATTGTTTGCTACATTTCAGAATTGACTATGGTTTTAAGTACTGCTTAGACAGTTACACTTGTCTATAATGGAAGGATGTTTCATATTTTTCTCCATTGAGACTTTAAGCCTATGAACTTCTTCCTTTTGCAATACAGTATGTACTGAAGCAAGATGGGGGTATTAAATTCACAGCTAATGAGTGACAGTGGACACAAATGTCCACGATGAACATGATGAGAACATGCCATGATCATCACCCTCTTTATATTCTCAGACTTCCATGTTTATTCATATGCTTCTTCAATCTGCATATGGTCTAAAGGTTGCAAAAACCCATGACCAAAGAATGGAAAAAATAACTGGCAAGCTCAGTTTCATACTGTAATTTGAATGAATGTCTGTAATCTGAATGGACTATATTGAAAAGCAAGTAAAAAAATCTGCACAACATAATTCTGCAACTGGACATTCTCAACAGGACTTATGACAAATGTTTCGAACTAAAGTGATGACTACATTACTCAATTATTTAAATAATATTCATAAATCAAAAGAACCTGATATGCAATAGGCAGCTCCTTGTTGTTGGCAGTGAATGAGACAAGGCCAGAGGCCAGATCAATATGACATCCAATTATGAGGTCAACGTTACTTCGTCCAGATGAACTACTAGAAATGTCACCAGCGCACACCATGTAGCAATTGCTCCTTCTAACACTGGAGAAACAGCACAGATTAAACACAATGAGTGAATCAGAGCACGGTGTAAAATATAATGTTCATACGCTATACGGCTAAAAATAGGAAGACCTCTGACCAGTCACACCTGTACAGTATGCGCTTGTTGAGCATCCATTTATAGATTTAGCCCCCCACCTATGCCGCATCCCTTTTTTGCTTTTATAGTCATTTTTGTTCTTTTGGGAAGTATCTGATGTATGCTTAGAAACAACAGCATTTGTGAGGTTAAGCACTGATGTCAGTTGAGGAGACTTGGCACGCTGTCAGCATACAAATTCATCCCAAAGGTATTCACTGGGGTTGTGGTTAGGCCACTCCAGTTATTTCACTCCAACCGTGGTAAATCATATGTGCACAAAAGCACTGACTGTTCGGGCTCCTTGGTTCCAGGAAAGGGGAAATGTTAATGTTATAGAAGACATTCTAGACTATTGTGGGGTTATTTTCTACAGTACAGGTGTGACTGTCAGAAGTACACCGGGTTGCTTCACGCTTTCTACAATTTATGGGCTTCCAATGCTATTGTTGTTAGAACTATTCTGCCACATCTTGTTAAAATATCATCAACTTACACTAATATGTGCATTCTGACCTTGTGAGTAATGTACTGACCTCTCATGAACACGGCCACGTTCATCCCCAAGAGTTACAGTCACTGTGCGGACTTTGCTCAGGTTAAATTTCTTGCTGTAGTAGTGGTAGTCTGGTGTTACCCAGCCTACCCATACTGAGGCAGGATCCTGACCTGCAAACACCCTCACTGAGTAGAAATACTGAAACACAAACAAATAAGAAAAATGCATTGAACTTGTTATATGAGCTGCTTTGGATTATTAACAAGAACCGTGTCTACAATATCAATTCATGTCAGTTAATGTGAGATTTAAATTCGTACCTTCGTAATGCTGCTATAATCAGTCTTTCCACTGTCAACCTTCTTAGCTCTTTGGCCATCACCGATCATCTCGTTTATATCTGTGATTTTTCTGGGACTGGAATAAAACTCAACAGGCATGCTCAAGCGGCAATAAATCATGTCGTTGTTGCTAGCCTGTGTCCCAAATGTCTTATGGCTCACCTTCAGACATGGTGGAGAGTCCACAGTCCCATCAATTCTAGTCACCTATCATGAAGATGTTGTTTAAATGTACAGTTGCAAGCTTAATTCATGATAAAGTTACGCGTTCAAGTCAAATATTTTCCTGTTCGGATTAGCAGTACCTCAATGTGCTCATGGTCCATTGGCACATTAACAAATGTAGGAAGGCGTTTGCTGAACCACATCGTAACCTCTCGGTTCATGTTGACAGCAAAAGGCTCAAAGCCCTCCTGAAGGCCACACATGGTGTAATACTTAAAGGTGTTAGCATCTTTTCCCAGGTTCATATGGCCAATCTGGGAAAGCCCAAGACTGCAAACTGGGATGAAGCCTGAAGAAAGGAAACTTTATTAAACTCTAGCATGATTACTGATTCGTCCCATTCTCTGAATGGACCAGTAAAATAAACATGAAATGAATTATGTGACTTTCACAACTCACCATCTTCAGTCTCAAAGTCAGTGAAGCAGAGCTCAGAACCCTTGTTGGTAATAAGGATCTCTCCATTGAGAGTAAATATCATGGATTTATCCTCCATGTTAATCATGCATCCCACCACGTCACCTTTGTTCCATGTTCTCCCAAAGAAGTGGCTGCCCATGTGTACCTGTCGACCCTGCAAGACAGGTTTCACTTTAAAGAAACGACCAAACCTGAACAGATAATCTGCTGGAGCAACACTATAGAAACACTTACTCGGAAACCATCAAAAATATAGGCCTGGTCATCCATGCCCAAGCTGACGTCAGGTCTACAACTGGGCCGAGCCCAGCCTACGCACATTTCTCCTGCGGTCACCGCCTCAAACTCAAAATACCATTTCCCTGATTTCACTGCATAACTCTTCTCCACACGGAAGAAACGGATGTTTTCAACACTTATTTTTTCCACCACATGGGCAGCTGTGGACAAAGTGGTGACATCATAACCTGGCTATGGCTTTCATTGTCTTTTGACAAAATACAAAATGGTGGTTTGTATAATGACAGTTTGAGATCCATGCGTACCCTCTTGATCTGGGGGCTCAATGTTGTATCCATATCCAATTAGTGTTCGGATGGCCTCTCGAAGGCTGTCTCTGTTAGACTTCTTTGTGCGCTCATCTAACAAAGAATATGGCACCAAACGAGGATTGCGTCTGCTCTTTAAATCCTTTGGAGAGAAAAAAAAAGAAAATTTGACTTCATATATGCCGACAGTGTTTCGCTTTTCATCGCGGATTTACTGGTAGTTTTTATTACATTTACACCATTTTCAAGCATTACAGTATAAATTTACCTGCTGAATTCCGTAAGTCCATCCTTGTTTAATGCGATCTTTGGCCCAAACGTTATGAGCGTTTTCAGCCAGTTTATCAACCAGAACTTCCTGACCAGGTGTCAGTTTCACATCAGAAAGCTCTAGTGGCAAAGGCTTATAACCATTCGACATCACATATCTGAACAAAAAAGAAAGACAACTTAGAACCATCACTCATGTACATTTCTATTTCTTGAGAGTCTAAAATCGTTACTGAATAGATTAATAGAAAAGGCAACAGATTTGTTCTGTGCAAACCACACAGCTTGCACAGTAAGGCACTGAAATTGGATGGCAACATTAGGAGACACTTCAATGTGCTAACAGTCAGCTGTTCCATCATACCTTTTTTGCTGGAATGTAGTACATCACACAAACACAGAGCCCGAGGCTGGCAGACCAGAGGGCTTAAACAATAAACAATAGTGGCGTCAAGTGGCACTCATACAAACTACTGATGGACGAATGTCGTTTTCATGCTGTCACTGTTTTCTCTTGTTTTGTCTCTTGTTCGTTTCATTTGCTTACTGTTTTAATTTACGTGTTTGAAGTATAAATCCCAAAATGTTATTAATGCATTACATTAAATAAAACACCCTGGAACGTATATTCCACTTGTTTTTGGTATTTTGGTCCGTCCGGCATATCAGATGTTGGATACTCCCCACCCTGGAGATACTCACTCACTCACTCACTCATCTTCTATACCGCTTCATCCTGTATTCAGGGTCGCGGGGGGCCTGGAGCCTATCCCAGGAGGCTTAGGGCACGAGACGGGGTACACCCTGGACAGGGTGCCAATCCATCGCAGGGCACACACACATACACTCACTCACACACACATACATTCACACACTATGGGCAATTTGGGAACGCCAATTAGCCTAATCTGCATATCATCTGGAGAAAACCCACCTAGCAAAGGGGGAGCATGCAAACTCCATGCACACAGACCCAGTGCAGGAATCGAATCCCGCACCTTGGAGGTGCAAAGCCACTGTGCTAACCACTAAGCCACCGTGCCGGTCATACTGTATATCCCATTACTTTCTTTATTTTACGCATTGTTACAGGCCAGTGAAGCAGTATATGTAGGGACTTACTCTTTGGGAAGTTTGATCTTCTTCAGTTCATCTTCAGCATTAACATTAATTTGTACAACGTGACATCCCAAAGCTAGTAAGGTCCTGCATTACCGGGAGGGAAAAAAAAAGTTTACAGATTCATACAGTAATCATAAGCATTCAAACATACGCTGCTATGTTAAAACAGTTCACTAGATGTTGATAGGCTTTTTCTGATTTTTTTATTTTTACCATTTACTGAGGGCTGTTTAAAAAAAAGAAACTTAGATTTTTGTTACTATTGCATCAAAGATATTAGAAATGAAAGGAAAAAAAAGATTCCAGTGCTCATCTCTTAGTGTGGAAGTAAAAAGGTTAAATGCATGGATGCTGCAGCAAAAAAAACAACAACAGCTGTTTTGTTAGAAACTTGTCTAGTATAAAATACGAGGATGAGTTAAAAATGATCCGCGCTCTGGCTGTAGAATTTAATTTAATTAACTTTTTAAAAAGACAAATATTTTTTTTTACATAATCTGACAAGAAGCTTTCGTATTGCCTCATTAAAAATGTTTTAGACTAAGCTGCAAGCCACAAGCTGTCTTCACTTCTTCATCAGAAGTGAATCTTCATCCTCATATGTGTGCTTTCAGGGTTCCAGAGAGATGAAAATCTGATGAAGCAAGATCAGGAATATAGGGGGGATGCTTTAACACTTTAAAATGAAGCTTATGCAGAGTGCCGACAGTGTTTGCAAAAGTATGCAGATGTGCATTCTTGTCCTTGGATACCAATCCTCTGTGGTTAGGGGTGGTGGCGGCTTAGTGCGTTAAGGCTCTGAGTTAATGATTAAAAGGTTGGCGGTTTGAGACCCAGGTCCGCCAGGTTGCTGATGTTAGGCCCTTGAGCAAGGCCCTCAACCCTGTCTGGCCCAGGAGTGCCGTATAATGGCTGGCCCTGCACCCTGACGCCAGACTAAAAAGCTGGGATATTTGAAGAATAAAGAATTCACCTGTGCAGTAATGTATACAGTATGTGACTAATATAAGGCTGAATTTAAACTTAATCTGAAGTTTCAGCTTTAGATCTTCAATAAGCATCTCAATTTAATGAGCACTGTTAATTGTTAAACCTTTTCCTGATAATGAATCAGTACTGGCCCTTGAGAATCCCAGAAAAATGTGAACATCAATTTTCCAGCTGATGGTTGCCTTTAGAATTTTTTCTTGGTCGATGATTGAGGATGTTCCTGTTCCACACTCTGGCATTAACTCTCAGGCTCGTAGTAATTAAATGAGTAAAAAAAACTTTCACCTTCCTTAGAGTATCAGTCTATTTTGTTTACAGATATCCAAACGCTTCTGCTTATGCTCTTTCCTGAGGTGTTTCGGTACCAGGTACACCCTTGGATCACAAAAAATTAATCATTACACGCTGCTCTTCTTTCATGCAAATCACAAGTGGGACATCCATTTTTGCTCGCACAGCAATTACAAATGAACTGATGTACTGTGACACGTTCACACCTGCACAGCAGTGACTGGAGAGACAGCAGCCTTGAACGGAAAGCGCTGATAAGACAGTGCGGCAGGCAAACAGGAGTTTTTATATAACCAGAGCTGGATAATTTTGACTCACCCTCATATATATACTGTATGCCTATTCCAAAGAACAATGAAGCGTACACCTTAGATGGGGTGCAAACTGATCCCATGGCACAGGCACACACACTCAATCATACACTATGGGCAATTTGGAAAAAAACAATCAGCATACACCTTTTGTGTTTAAACTGTGGAAGGAAACCAGAGTACCAAGAGGGAACCCACCAAAGACATGAAAACTCCACACACACAGATTAGAGGCAAGATTTGAAACCCTCAACCAGGGAGGTGACAGTGCTAAACTCTAAGCCATAGTACCAGTGATGCATATATAATGCTGATTCAAAAATCATTTAATTAATAAAATGCCTTTACAGACCAATCAATACCGCAAAAGTCACAATATAAGAATTTAACTCTAAACTCTAATGGTCCTACTGTTCATACGCACTCACTTTAATGTTTCTGTTGACATTTGTAGGTTATAATTTTTTTCAGTTTCAGGCAGCTTGGAGAAGTCAACCAGGCAAGGATGCTGCCTCTTGTTGTCATCACGTACCTTAAAATAAAGAAGGAAAAAAGGTGTTTTAAAAAGGACTAAGGAACAGTGCTTGATAGACTTCTTGTACTTCTGGATTCTAGCCTTGTTCTTCTAATCTGTATTGTCACCTGTGTGCAACATGTCTGACTGCGTTACGTAGAAATTGAATTTCGGTCTGGAAATCTGAAATCAATTCTGTGTCTTTTGGGAATGAAATATTAAGGCAAGTCAAGAAAGCCATCCCATGACTAATTGGATGTCACTTCTAGTGGTAAGTTCTAACCAGAAGTGCAGAACAATGTCACATTGGGCTAATGAGCTGTCATTGAAGCCCTGTAAACATCTGGAATGATAAAATCCCCCATCTAAATTAAGTGACCACGTAGCACCTTTGGAGTAATGAAAGTGATAACGCCTAATGAATTTCTAATGCTGAGCCAATGTGCCACTCAGTGAGTTTGCTTTATTAGCCATTGGGGTCCAAAGCTCTGCTGCAATGAGCTCCACCTATATACTGTATATGTATGTGTGTGTGTATGTGTGTGAGTGTCAGCAGTTTAGACAGAGCTGCTGCTGCACAAAGTAGCAGACACACATTACCTCTGTGCACTCTCATCATTCTTTGCCCGATTATCTGAAAATGAGATCTACGTGCCCATCTGCTGGGTAGCTATTTGGGATGTTTAAGATTAGTCAGGCACTCTGAATTCAGGGTGACTTTTTCATTTACACTCCCCTGGCTTTATCTAGCTGGCCAGTGTTTGAGGGAGAAGTGAACGGTACGTACGTATGAAACGGAGATAAATATCTGAATGAGATGGTGTCACTGCCTACGCAGTACTTTGGTTTAAGATGGGAATTCCTTTGATTGAAGTGATATTCTAGTGTGTCTACAGAAGGTCAATATAGATGTCTTACCTTGCCATAGGTCCAGCCGAGCTCAATTTTGTTCATACCCCAGAGTTCGTGGATGTTCTCTGCTAGCTTATCACGTACATTTTCAAGGTGTGGAGGCAGAACAATCTGATAAATACAAAGATGATATTTATAGTCATTGGTGTGATTTTTTTTTTTTAATGGAAAGTATCTACAGTTGTGTTCAAAATTATTCAACCCCCAATGCTGTAAAGGGTTTTAGGGAATTCAGTGTACATTTGTAATTGTG
>JAQMYG010000020.1:9357791-9369992 GCA_030014215.1 Clariallabes teugelsi
TTGGGGGTTGAATAAAACTGATAATGATGTGAGCACAGAAAAGACATTTGTGGTTATTTCATTATAAATGTTATGTTATATTTGTCTGACTTACAAGTGCCTCTTTGATTTAATTGTAAACAAGATGACTGAAATGATCAAAATCAATGTCAAACCGGCCAAAACACTCAATTTCAGTGGGGGTTGATTTAATTTTGAACACAACTGTAAATGTACAGCATAGAGTAAAAGATAAAATAATATATATTGATGAGAAATTGAAAAATTCGTTGTTAAGGTTTCACCTGGCCAGTATTGACAGGAATGGGAATGAAGGTTGCTTGAGACAGGAATTGGGTGGTTCCCAGCAAGTCCCTCACTCCCTCTGCATCTCTCTTATACTCCTTCACTGGCTCCACCCGCATCTTTTCTTTGGGGAGAAGGGCTTCATAACAAGGCGCATAGCCAGCAGGGGGTAGGAATTTAAAATCACCATGGCGACCACCCAACAAGAAACGAACCCTAGTGAAAGACGTAAAGGTTATCTGGTTCGCATCGCCATCATTATGAATACACATTTCCCAGCAACACCTTGGTTGTGGCGAAAGAGTGTAAAGTAAGGTATGAGGCTCAGTAGGTAATAAATCACTAAAATCCTGTCTGCAGTCTCAAGGTGAAAGGTAATGGATAGGAAAAAAGCCCAGTGGAAAAATGTCTGCAGGTTCAATGTCAACCTCCAAGTTCAATGTTGACCTAAATATAGGCAGAATTTTACCTTTGAGCAGTTCTACAGGATCCTGTGTCCCCATCAATAATTGTGACTGAATACACCTGTCTCTTGTCCCACCACAAACCATTTAAACACATGCAAGTTTGAGCAATGTCAAACCAAACCCTTCACTTGTTTTGTTCATTTTCATAATATCACACACAGGTGTGTATAGTCCTCATATTCGTGGCAGTTATTTATGTAGAAATATAATAAAGCAGGAGAGGTGAAGAGCATGTGGTGATGCTGACTGCGTGACTCACTTGACCCCTGCTGAGAAGCTGACAACAGGGAAGAAGAAACCGTCCGTGTTGAAGTCCTCGAACATTCCCTGCACGGGCTGGCCATTAATGCGGAAGGACATGCTGGGGGCGCCGAGGTCCAGACAACAGCTCACCACGTCCTCAGAGGTCAGCAAGTGCTGGTTAATGGAGGCCACGGCCCGCGGAATTCGCCCTGCAACACATTATCATGGAGTCATGCTGAGCTGCACCGTTATCTGAGTATACTGTACCTTTAGCCCATATATTTTATTCCAACTATTTTACTAAAAGTGGAGCAATGCTAAAAATGAATTTCCCCACATATTTGTTAGAACCTAGACCTAGAAATAATAAGTTGAAATAAACTGTAACATCTTACATGAAGGCTACATAATGACTTTTTAACATACACATTTGCATTAAATAATAATAAGTATGTAAAATTTGACTAATGCAAAAGCCATTTAGATGGCCATTTCCTTAAAAAAAAAAATAATAAGAGTAAAAAAACAATAATTAATTTTAAAAAATGCTGAAATCCTTAAATTGATTTAAACATATTAACAAACTACAGTATATTGAAATGCATAGTCTAGTATACTCTAAATCTTTTAATAATATTTTTTTTATAATTACCTGTTAAAAGTAATAATAAATACAAGATATTTATGGTATTCCAAATGTAATTGTATGGCACATTTATATATTTATTAATTTATAATGTAATTGTGGATGAGAAGTAAGACTGAAATACCTAAGGACAATTATTGTACACAATAATTGTATATGCTTTTGTTTTGGAAGGCTTTTTAGGTAAAATATCACTCACTCACTATGCCCCTCATCCTGTACAGGGTCATAGAAGGCCTGGAGCCTGATGACTCTGGGCACAAGTTGGGGTAAACCCTGGATGGAGTGCCAATCCATCTCATGGAACACAAGTATTTGCATTTACGTTTACTCACTGCGGAGAATTTAGATCCGCCATGTCTTTCACACACTACAGGCATTTTGGGAACGCCAATTAGCCTAATCTGCAGGTCTTTGGACTGTGGGAGGAAAACGAAGTACCTGGAGGAAACCCACCAAGCACAGGCAGAACATGCAAACTCTGAGGTGAGAATCAAACCCTCAACCCTGAAGGTGCGAGGCCACAGAGCTAACCACTATGCCATTCACATCGAAAATCCTCCCACAGTCCAAAGACATGCAGATGAGGCTAATTGGCATTCCCTAATTGCTCGTAGTGTGTGAATGAGGTGTGAGTGTATATGTGTGTGCCCTGTGATGGATTCACCCTGTACAGGGTGCACCCCACTTTGTGCCTTGGGATAGGCCCCAAGGTCCCTTGTGACCCTGTATACAGTACAGGATAAAGTGGTATAGACAATGTGTGAGTGGGTGAGTGAGTGAGTGTAATGTATACTATTTACTAATGCTAATACTGTTCACTACAGTATTGATACCCAAATGCCATCTTTGTTGATACACACACATAGTGAATACAACACACCTGACCACAGATGAAGTCCATCGAAGGCGTAAGAGTAGAGATCATCGCCAACACCGTTGCCCCCCCAGCCCTCTCCACCCCCAGGGTAGGGAGCATATCCTTTCGTGCTGGCCCAGCCTACACGCAGATGAGTGGATTCACTTGTGACAAAATGGTCCACCTGATCAATCATCAGCTCAAAGTACCACTTCTTATATTGAGCTGATCCCTCACTTATACCCAGGAAGATGTTTGGCCTGATGCTGTTAACAGTAGAAAAAATGTACAAGTTTACTATATATCCTGTACTATTTTGTACTTTTGATCATACATACATACAGTATATATGTATATGTACAGTATACACCAGTACATTGTTGTTACCTTTGCACATCATTAACCAAACGTGTTTGGAGCAGCAGATCCCTTCTTGGAAGCAGGTGGTCACAGATGATGTTCTGATTGGCTCGGACTGCCACTCCATTACAGACACAAAGAGAGCAGAGGATGTCCAGAATCTGAGACAAAGAGCTTTTTAATACTCAGGCATTAGAGCTGCCATTAAAACATTAGAAGATCTATCAGTTCTAAATGACCCAACGTTATATATTCCACTTATACTTTCTTGGAATGTATTGACTGCAATATAAAATCTCTCTCTCTCTTTCTCTGTGTGTGTGTGTGTGTGTGTGTGTGTGTGTGTGTGTGTGTGTGCACTCAGACAGTTAAAAGAATTCAGATTCCTTTTGTACATCACTATATGTAAAGTTTTGTTCATTTAAAACAGCAGCTTGTTACTGTATCATATAGCTGCACTGTATTTCATCCACACACAAAATATATACACATCAACTATAATATTACAACGCAAAGCATTATGCCCAGTATAGTGTATATCCCCTTGCACCACTGGGGAGGCGTGCGCCGCATGACCTCCGCATGACCTCTGGGACTGTGCTGTGGTGCCTGGCACCAGGACATTGGCAGCAGATCCTTTGGGTGCTATGGGCGGCGGGGCGGAGCCTGCGTGGTTTGGATTTGTTTGTCGGGCACATCCCATGAATGCTTGATCGGATTGGCCCCTGGGGAGATATGAGGCCAGGTCAGCAGCCTTGGGTTCTTTACCTGCTAAGACCCATGCACAGCAGGCTGTGCTGCATTGGCTTTTCTGAATAAAAAAAGCTCTTGCTTTTTTCGTTGTTAAAACCTAACCACAAAATTAGGTTTATGGTTGTTAGGATTATTCTGTTTACATTGTTATGATTGTTGAAATTTGTCCTGTTACATGCCACTGAAAAATCAAAGGCCTCCTCAAAACAGTCCATTTTGAAGCACCTCTACATTTTCACTTGTGTGTGTGTGTGCGTGTGTGTGAAGTGAGGCTAAACTGACCTTGTGGTTGCGTCCATGTTTATAGAGAAGGGAAATGATGGATCTAATGTGGTCTTTCTGGATGATGTTTAGAGCCTCTGGACTCTCTGTGAGGATACAGTGCAGCGCCTCCAGGATGCCTGCACAGAAGAACCACTTGCTTATAACACAGGCTGTTCAGTATTATAAGTCTGTACTACGAAATAATGTCGAGGCATAAGCAAAGCGCAGAGAGTGTTGGTTAATCATACTGCAGCTTCCTCCTAATGTGCTCTGAGCCAAGAAGCAACAAAAACCAATTATTTGTGCAGCTGCGGCTAGTGGACCATGTGACAGGACACTAAACTAAGGTACTGCATACAAAATAAGAACAGTTATAAACACATAACTCTGCCTGTGAGGTACCTGAGGAGGACTCCAGCCGCTCGAGTTTGCTGACTAGCCAGTCCAGTTTGCGCGAGAACTGTGTACAGTTGGGTCTGTTCCCTCGGATCAGGGCGGCTGGAGGACAAGAGTGAAAAAAATGCAAAAAGATGGTGAATTTTTGTCAATTCATAACAAAGCTACAATCATGCATTTGTCATGTCCTTTACACCGAGAGTCATTCATCTGCTTTAAAGCTATTTACCAATGTGCTGTATGAGGTAAACTGAATTCTTCCACTAGGAGGAAGTACTAAAGACAGAAGCACATTTATAACAGCTTCCAAGGTCCTGCAATGATTTTAGCAGTTTTGATAAAACTACATACAGTAGTAAAACGCTGACACATTGTATAGATGGCATCCTTTCCACGGATATAATTGTAAGGAAAATGGTTAAGGTGGCACGGTGATGTAGTGGTTAGCACTGTCGCCTTGCACCTCCAGGGTCCAGGTTCGATTCCTGTCTCTGTGTGCATGGAGTTTGCATGTGTGTGTGCCCTGTGATGGATTGGCACCTGTCCAGGGTGTACCCTGCTTTATGCCCTAAGTCTCCTGGAATAGGCTCCAGGCCCCCGATGACCCTGAATACAGGATAAAGTGGTATACATGATGCGTGAGTGAGAAAATGGTTATTATTTACTGATGAATACATGCACAGCAGTGACTGGTTATGCTCGTTTCCTCCTGTATCACCTGGCACTGCTCTGTTCTTGCTCCTAGTCTCTTTTTTTCTGTTTCACATTTTCTGTCCTCTCTGTTGACCTTTGGTTGCTTTGTGAATGCTGATTGCCTATAATGACTGGCTAGTTGTCAATACCATGTTTGCCCCTGATGGCCTTCTCTTCCTGTGTTTACTAATCAGACATGAGCTCTCACTAAGTCTAAAGAAAGAGCCACTGAGTGGACATCATACTGCCTCACGCTTCAATGTGTTCCATCAGGACTGTAGTACTTGACTCGTTACCAAAGGTTGACTGTTAAGTTAAACAAAATATTAAAGCTCTATTAGATGCCCAAAAGATAAGTTAATATAAATACTTTTAGAACAAAGAAAATGTTTTACATATTAGCTATTACTGTTAAAAAAAATAAAATAAAATTGTGGTAGTGGATCCAAATGTCTTGTGTCACTCTAAAATGGACACGTCCAAACAGTAAGGCAATACATGAATCTGTCCAAGACACAAAAACGGGCTGATGTCAGCAGACTGATGCATCATGCCCATAGTCCTGCCCTTCAGCCTCTCCTGATGGTCACCTGCACATTTTGCTGTGAGAGAGGCTTGTTTGTAGTTGCCATAGTGACCTGATGAAGGTGTCAGGCAATTAAAGTGAACCATGGCAGTTTTTCACAATAGTAACCTCACAACAAAACCTCAAATTGTCACAAAAAAGCTGATTTTCTAGCTGATTTCTTAATATAAGTAAAAGCTGTAGTCGCATAAATATAAAAAGACAACTGTAATTCACGCATGCAAAACATCTTAGCATTTTACAAGTTCACACTCACTCATTTAATTTCTATTCCGCTTTATTCTGTATTCATGGTCGCAGGGCGTAGAGCCTATCCCAGGAGACTTAGGGCACGAGGCAAGGTACACCCTGGAAGGGGTGACAATCCATCACAGGGCACACATACATACTCACACCTTCATTTAGGCCCAGGGAGAACATTTAAACTCCATGCACAAAGGCCCAGAGGAGGGAATCAAACCCTGGAGGGTGGCACCCCTTTACAAGTTATCTTGTAAATTAGTCAACGTAAAGATTTTTTTTGCTTTTTATGCTTGTAAAAGTCATATTTAGTTATCTCAGTAAAATATAATGCTAAATCAAATTTAAAGTATAGAGAGATAAACATCTGCAATGTAAACGCAAAGCACAGAGAATGGAAACCTGAACCCTTCAGGTTTCCATTTCCAGAGAGATAGAACATTTATTTAAGCTATAAAACAGGGCCATAATGTTGTTGTTTTTTTTGTACTAATCAGTGGAAGCTTGTCCACTGGAACAGAGTGCAGGTCAGGCAGACAGGGACATCGTTTACAGTACATCAGCCGTTCAATAAATTGCATTGAACTGCTTATGTCTTTGAAGTTACGACTAATGTTTTTTTAATGTTTCTATTTGACAGATATAAACTGCTTTTCCATTTATTTGCCTGCCTTTCTGGATGTTGTGCAACTGTACTCCACAGCACGCTCACTGCAGCACTTAGCGTCACAGTCATTGTGTCTAGTGATGAAAAATGAGAACTGCAACAATCACTCATACAGGCCAATGGATTAGCTGTGGTGCGGATAATTTGTAGACCATGTGAAGGCTGGAAAAACAGAAAAATATCTTCTTTTCCCAATGTATGAATTTTTGGCTAGAATCAGGCTTTTTGTGTAAGTTCTTGAGATTTAGTTGAGATGAAAAATTTGTTGAAACCTCATACACAGTTAAACAAAGGTACATTTCATATACTGTATACTGGATTAATGTAGGTTGTCAACTCTCAACTGGGTTATAAGTCATAAGTCAAGTGTAGGAACATTTGGTGGCTTAGTACCCTTGCACCTCCGTGGTCAGGGTTCGGTTCCCACCTCAGGTCTGTCTGCGTGTTCCCAAATTGTGCATAGTGTGAGAATGAGCTTTTGAGTGTGTGTATGTGTGCACTATGATGGCATGGCTTCCCGTGCAGACTGTACCCCAACTCATGCCCTTATGACCCTACAGTATATACGGGATAAAGCGGTATAGGTGATGAATGAGTGATATCCTTCACAGCAACATCAAACATCACCTTTACATTTTACGCCTTAAAGTTCACGTAAATGTCATCAGCTTTCTGCCATCAATCCTATCACGAAGGGAATGTGTGCTCATGTGTACATATCATGTCATGGCACGCCTACCAAGCAACTCATAGAGGAGGTTTAAGATGTCTTTCCAGGCCTCTCCTGCCTCTTCCCCTGCAAATTCCTCAAACTCAGCAGCACTGTTGTACACATTGAGCCGGTCGATACAGATAGAGACCAGTGTAAGCATTCCCTAAAAATAGAAAGAAAAAGAACGACATCATCCATCACTAGTACATATAGTGATCCATCAATAGTACATTCTCAATCTTAGTGTGCTTTATTAATCTTAACGTAACTTTATTTTTTTGTGGAGTGCATCGTGTTCCTCTAGGGACCCCAGTTCGATCCTGAACCCAAGTTTGTGTGTGCATGTGTGTGTGTGTGTGTGTGTGTGTGTGTGTGTGTGTGTGTGCGTGCTCATTGCAATTGACTGCCATCTCAGTTAGGGTGTTCTCCCAACTTATACCCAATGTTTCTAGTTTCCAGTAAAAGCTTGCAGTGCCCCAAGCTGAAATTAATAAATGAATACAAAAATGGGGATGCATGTTTTTTTTTATGTATGTTTTTTGTGAATATTTAATATAATCCTTTAGCATTTATCACTTTTCATTACATGTTAATTAATAACAACACTGTAACAGAATACAAACACATTATTCAGATTGAACAGATTATGCAAATACAGATATGA
Organism: Clariallabes teugelsi; assembly: GCA_030014215.1. Lineage (NCBI taxonomy): Eukaryota > Metazoa > Chordata > Actinopteri > Siluriformes > Clariidae > Clariallabes > Clariallabes teugelsi. The sequence goes on from JAQMYG010000020.1 coordinate 9,365,627, forward strand.
ATAAAAGACACACATCAGGGGCCCTATGAGACTCAAAAAAGCAGTGGTTCAAAATAGCCAATTAGTAAAATGGGCAAAACTGTCCTGTGCATTATGAGGCTGAAAAACAATTTTTTTAAGAGATCCGAAGGAGAAATTCGGATCTACAAACAGATGTCAGACACAGTCAGATACAGATGCCATATACACACAGTGGCATTTCATTGCACCACGTAGTAGTACAGAGAAATATGTGAAAATGCAACAGCTGTTGATAGGTTGAAGAACACTGCCATTTCTTTTAAACCATATGATGTGCTTTTTAAGAATGATCTTACCTCCTCCTTGAAAAGGTCCTGGCGTTTGATGAGCGAGCGAAGTTGCCTCTGTTTCTCCTCATGTTCTAGCTCCGAGTCAGGCTGTTGGAAGTAAGTGATGAGGTCCTCCAGAGTCTGTAGTACCTCTCCCACTGGCAGACTCACCTCTGATGCTTTCTCGCCCTTCAGTTCATCCAGCCCTCTGGCGACACATGAAGAGTGTGAACGTAAATTTTCTGGTTTGATATCAATAAATCAATATATCAATATACTGTAACCCTGTCCAGGGTGTACCCTGCCTTGTGCCCTAAGTTTCCTGGGATAGGCTCCAGGTCCCCGCGACCCTGAATACAGGATAAAGCGGTATAGAAGATGACTGAATATACTGTATCATTTCAAAATATTCATTTTATTATAGATCCCAGGACTTCAAGTGCATTATGGAAAAGCAATTTAAGGAGTATTTAACATGAGGAAGTAAAAAACTCTTCAGGTTTTTCTTGAAGACAAGCATATATGTATATATGAATGTAAGCACATATGTGAGTTTTCTTATAATGACCAGCTCTTGCAATCATTCAAGACGTTGTTACCTATGACTATGACACCTACAGTATATAAGCTTGTTGGACATCCTATTCGAATCCATGGGCTTTTTATTTTAAGCCGCTGATACACCTTTGCAGTTACTGTATAAGAGCCTCTGCTCTTGCATGAAGGCTTTCCACTAGATTTTGGAGTGTGTCTGGGGGAATTTGGGCCCATTCAGTTGAAAGAACATTTGTTGGCACTGAAGCGAGGCCTGGCTCAGGGTTTTAAACCTGTAAAAAAAACTGTTGGCACAATGCATTCTAGTAGGTATCCTTTTCCTGGAAACCTCCATCCATTTGACTGCCAGGTAGTGAAATGTGATTTATCACTCCAGGGAACACATTTTCAATGCTTTAGAGTCCAATGGTGGCATTCTCCAACCAAATCTTGGCATTGTGCGTAATGATCTTAGGCTTGCGTGAAGCTGCTTGTCATGAAAACTCACTTCCAAGCCCAGCAACTCTGCAACTCTGTAATTTTTGATGCAACATAAGACGTGCAATTTTTGGTCTATCACATTGTAGCTGAGCTATAGTCGCATCTAGATGCTTCGATTTCACTATAATTGTATTTGAAGTTACAGGGACAGATCCAACAGTGCAGAAATGTAATTAATGGTCTTGTTTAGAAGGTGGCATTCTACGAGAGTGCCGCATCAAAAGTCACCAAGCTATTCAGTATAACCCTTCTACTGCCATATTCTGTCAATGGAAATGACATAGCTAATGGCCTCCGAGTGGCGCAGTGGTAAAGTGCTCACGGGGCTGGCGTCACGTGGTTCGGGGGAAACATGTAATAGTCTTCGGCCCTCCTGACTGAGTGATAGTAGTAGCCTTAACGTGCAAGCACCCTAGTGACGGGGAGGAATTGGATACGACTAAATTAGGGAGAAAATCAGGGTAAAATCCAAAAAAAAGGAAATGACATGGCTATTACATGGTATGTATGCAATGGGTGTGGATGAAAAGCAAGCCTGAACTCAATAATTAGGAGAGGGGTCCACATACTTTTGGCCATATATAAGGTGCTATCAAGAAGTTTTGAGACTAGTTTTGTAACAAACCAAAAGATGGCAGCGTCACAGTCACAGGGAGCACAGAACTTCATAAGTCAGTGTGCCAAAAGACATCGACCAGTGTACATCAGGAGCTATGCAACTGGTGCTATTCTGACCAATGTACCACATTTCCTATTTCATCATGGACAGCAAGCTAGAACAACGAGTAAACTGGAAATTCTGCATGGATTCCTGCCACAAAGACTTTTTTTTCCCTGAAGAGTCATAATTCTGCAAGTTTACGGCGATACTACAATGAGTCATTTGAGGTTTTTTAATGGCAAGCGTGGAGGAACATCACTGGAGGATGACAAGAGATCAGGAAGATCTTCCAAAAGCTCAACCTCCAAAAATATGGAAATCGTTCAGCAACTTGTGCATGATGATCATCAGAGAAAAATCCACAACATTGCAACCATTTTCGGTGGGTCATTCTGAACAGGCAGACAATCCTCATGTGTTATTTAAACATACGCTATGTTGCTGCCAAGTTCATCCCCAGGCTGCTGACCCAGGAGCAAAAAGAACATCGCATCGAAGTCTGCCAACTCTGCCGTGAATGACCCGTCCTTCATGTCGAGGATCATTACCGGGGCTTGCAAATATATTTATGCTATTGAAACACTTTCTGCAGAACACGTCATTTTGGCTCAAAAAAAGATAACTACTGTAACTGCTTCTGGCTCTAAATACCACTACCAAATTCTCGGTGAAGAATCCTTTGATATAACATACACCTACAGCAAGGTAATAAAAAAGTACCTGATGAACTGGGTAAAGAGCTGTGTGGTGTTGCGGATGATGCGAGCTGCTCTGGACTCCTCATGTTGGCAGAGCTGCAGAATTAGTCCATCATCCATATGGCCCTCTGGATAGAGGAAGGCCTGCATACAACATACACACTTGCTCACAAACGTATTTACAGTATCCAGAGAAAGAGTCTTCAAGTAGAGTCCTCCTTTATAAGATTATTACAGAAAAGTGCATTTACGTATATTGAAAACAGCGAAGAAATAAAAGCTATGTGGCATTTACATCAGCCAATGCTATAGCAATCTGTAATAATTCCAAATTTTGAGAAAGTGTTACCTGCTTCAGAACAGGGGCTTGACATTGTGTTGGGATTGACATCATAACACGTTATGAATATGAATAATCAGACAAACTGGTAATTTCCTAAATCTGATTGATTTTCACACCTGATTGTTTTCCAGTCATGATATACATATTATGTTCCACTTACTGCAAGAATAAAGGAAAGTCTTTAGAACATCGGGAATCTTTAAATAAGAATGTAATTTCATTCATTAACAAGGTAACAATGTACCAACTTCTGAGGTATAAAATACTTTGGGATGTGATCTTACTGGACCAGAAAACTTCCACTTGGGAGCCCTCCAGAAGTGAAGTTCAGCACCCCTGCTCTAGGAGGTTTTGATGTCTATTAATTAGGTAATTGTTCAATATGTTCTCAGAAGTGGTGGTGTTGTTTCTGGATTTTGTCCCAGAACCAAGCTGCATGCCACAGCGCTGAGGAAGCAACCTCTAAGTCAGACCACTCTCACAAAATACTGTCACTATGCGTACAGCATTATCACATTAAATCATGGTATGGAACCAGAGGCTACTGCAGTTACGCATACACATGCTAACAGTCGCCTGTCTCACAAGCCATCAGATCAGAGCTTAGGTCATAGCTTGGGCATACACAGATGCAGAGATGTGGTCTAAGAGCGTCAACTTTCCTTTCCGGACTTCATGAGCTTATAGGGTGAGGTGCATGGTGCCCAATTTAAACATTTAAACCAGGTTTGTCTCCTCACCCTTCTCTTGAGCGGCCCGAGGCGAGAGGATTTTGCATCCGGCGCCTGATAGGACAGCCACAACCCCGTCGCCACATGCATGATGAAACAGACTGAATCGCCGTACTTGATCTCTGCCACCCCCATGCCGTCAATGTCCCGCTTTGACCCAATGTCAACTTTCTCCTGCAAAAGATGGACAAAAGAAATAAACTATTAGAAAGGCTGTGAAATTGTAGTGCCCTCAATCTCCCCATCTGGAGTATTTGCCATTATTGACTTCAAAAATATTTGAAGCACTAAATTAAGTTGACAGCAATTTCTAAGTGCAAAAGCAAATGCTGTTAAGACTGAATAAATCACAGGCAGAGAAAGGCAGGCCAATGACCTTTCTGCATAACAACTTCTTCCAGCCAAGTCGTGACTAATTAATGTCTAGAATAATGATGAATTCGCTGTTTAGGATTAAATAACTGGAACGCCTCTATAGAAATTACACCTCTGGAACAGATACAGACAGGTTCTCTCTCACTGTGCATGAAATGTGTGTGTGTGTGTGTGTGTGTGTGTGTGTGTGTGTGTGTGTGTGTGTGTGTGTGTGTGAGAGAGAGAGAGAGTGT
>JAQMYG010000020.1:9383079-9401793 GCA_030014215.1 Clariallabes teugelsi
CAATGCAGACATCAGGAGCAAAGAGGTTCCCTGACTGGGTGCTGTTTATGTCCTACTGATATTACATTTACAAATATGTCGTCACTCACTCACTCATCATCTATAGCGCTTTATCCTTTATATAGGGTCACAGGGCATCTGGAGCCCATCCCAGGAGACTTAGGGCATGAGGAGGGGAAACCCTGTAGGGGCACACACATACATACAACCTCACACACTCATTCACACCCTAGGGGGAATTTGGGGTCACTTATTAGGCTAATCTGCATGTGTTTGAACTGTGGGAGGAGACTGGAGTATCCAGAATGAACAGTCCAAAGGCGAGGAGAACATGCAAACTCCATGCACACAGAGCCAAGATGGAAATCGAAGCCGGATCCTGGAGGTGCAAGGTGACAGTGCTAACTATTAAGCCACCGTGCTACTATAAAAATACATATTTTACACATATAACAATACATATCCTTTACTTTTTATGTGCATGTTTCTGGTAAATTATTTAAAACCTTAACAATACATGCACCACAACAGTTCATTATAACTACACTTTTATCATCAGTAAATATTTAAATATGTTTTTTTAATCATTTATTTAACCCTGTTGCAGTGTAATTATCTTCAGTGCAAGTATTTTAAATATTCTACAAGTCAGTTTTAACAAAAGCTGAATCTCAATTTCCTAAAGATAATTATATATTTTTTCAGTGATAGTGTGTTAAATGATACAACCATGTTACCTAAAAAATTAATAATGTAAAATATTATCCAAAATTACAATTGCAACAGTAAAAACCACTGTCAGCAAAGGGACGGTGAGATATTGTTTGCCAAGATAAGTGTCTAGTGAGAATTTCCGCAAGACTTTCACTGAGGAAGAGAAATCATGTGTTGGATCTTAGCAGACAGTGACTCCATCACTACAGCCTATAGCAAGATTTCACTCAAGCGAGTGTTATTGATTTAGGTCTCAGTGGCTTTTCCTGCTTGGCTGTGCTCTTTAATGCTTCCACATTGACTACATTAATCTAAGCTGATAGTGTATGGCTCTGTACTATCAGGGTAATAGCCATACATTAAACACGGCCTTGGCATAGAAAGGATATCATTCAAAATTCAACCACCAAAATGAGATACATCTCAGCCATCAGCATGATATATGGACAAGCTAGAATCTCCAAGAGGTGACATGAATATTTAAAGCCACAAAACTCATTCTCTGACTTTTTTCCCATGAGGAAATATTTTCAGGCAATAATCATTAGAATTCCCCTGTCCACTTTCATAGCTCATTAATGCATAGCTCAAGAGCTTCAAATAATATTCTCATCAAATATCAGAATGTGGAAAATGAGATCTTAGTGACTTTTACTCTGGCATGGTTACTAGTGCCAGGCGCACTGTTTTGTGTATATCAGAATCTACTGATCTTCATGCATGTTGCTGTACGGTATTATAAAAATGTGCAAAAACAAAAATCAAACAGGAAACAGCTTTGCAGAGACATAAACAAGACATGGAGAAATGCTGTGGTTACTAAAAACACACCTTCCTGCCATGATGAGCAGAAAAGCCACCCAGAATTCATAGCATCCCCTAATCTTGGAGCAAATAGTCAACATTATCAGAAGACAGTATTCTACTTATATCCATCAAAATAGGACTATAAATTTTCAGTGAGTGCAGGCTCACCAACATTGGACAATAAAAAGACTGGAAAAAGAACAATGTTTTTAATGAAGCTCTAAAAGTATTTCTTCATTTACATATAACTCTGCACTGGTAGTTTCATGCTCTCAGTTAGAACATCTGAATGTAATTATGGTTTTCGTCCCAGATGCTAAAATGCCTCAACCAGCTGATGTATAATTGGTTTGAGCAAAAAATGCTTTTTTTATGTTTGTTTTCATGCCTTTAATAGAGAAAAACATGTTCATATTCTCCTAAACACACTTAAAGACCAAATGTGAATTGAATTTCCCACACTAATCACATTTGCGCTTTTGACTGCAGCCATTTTCTGCCTAATTTTATGCCTGGTTAATCCAATGATTATTACTACACCGTATTAGTTCACAGTTTGAAAGCTCTAATAAATAACTCTTCTGATCTTTGGCTGGCTGATCAGAAACCTTTTGAACTCAAGAGACATATTGTATGCTGTGAATAATGTAATTCAACTATGGGGAAAAAATCAATTAGCCTGTTCCTGCTGTAAAACACAAAGTATTAATGATGCTTTCAATGATTTTCAGGTCTTTGCTGGTTATGCATAACAAACACATGCAAAAATCATTTATAGATGAATTGTTTTCCATACTGTATTTAGCAGATTACGAAATAAATTCCACAAAATAAATGGATATGGAAATTAGTGGTTCACAGAATTTAAATAAAGTTATCTTTAACCCTTTGTTGCATCGGTGCTACTATAAGAACCAAAAATAAATATTATGCCAAAATACACTTACAAAGCATTTCCAAACATTTTAATATCTTTATCTCTGCATTGCTTTTAGCCTTGTGGGAATTCCCAAAAAAATCACTTACTGTCTCCAGTTTCAACATTTGAGAGGCTTGGGATGAAGTGTACACTCAAATCGGGACTTTTGATTGTGCAGGATGGCCAGAGCCTTAATGCCTGCTTCATGCAAAAATTCAAAAATTTCCCCTTTAAGATATGTTTGTACAGCACAAAGCACAGATGCTTGATCAGATTGAGATCTACAGAATTTGGAAATCAAGTCAACACCATCAACTGAAATTTGAAGGTATCATTTTTGCAGCATGGCACGTTGCATTATACTGCTGAAAGAAGCAACTGCCAATAGGGAATACCATTGCAATAAAGTACTTGGCCTGCAGTAATGTTTAGATAGGTGGTACATTGCCAAGTAACATCCAAATGAATGACAGGAAACAAGATTTCTTAGCAGTTCATTGCCCACAACATTATACTGCTGCTGTCTGGTTGTCCATCCTTGGACCCTTTTTTGTTCGATGCCAGCCATTAACACCACACAATTTTACTTGCTACTTAATACATTAAGTCCCCTACATACAAACATTCGAGTTATGGACTTTCGCAAATACGAACATGCATTTGCACATGTTAAATGGTGGAAGGTAGATTACATGTCCGATGTACAGTACATTGTCACTCGCGTGCAGCGTGCATCCCATGATGTCCGGAAGCCAGCATGGAAGCAGCGGTAATAAAGCTGGTACTGCTAAAAAGTGCCACGCAATAACGATGGAGACAAAAGTGAAAATAATTGAGAGAATGGAGTGAAGTAAAAAGATGGGAGACATTGCTTGTTCTTTTAACATGAATCGTTCAACCATCAGAACGATTCTAAAGAACAAAGACAAGATCATGGAACAAGTTAATTTATACTGTGTATAGCCAATTGTGTTAGTATCCTAGCACGTAGACCAGGGGTGCTCCATGCTCCAGTAAAATGTCTTTCTTCTGTTTTTAACACGCCCAGAGTGAATGAGTGCAGTTATCCTTTGTCATTGATTAGATGTGCTGTTACACCAAGGTACTTACGGTTACTTACTTATATCATGTTGTCTTTAGTAAGTGCAATAAAAGTAGCTTATACAAACTGCTTCATTTTCACTGCCTTTTTCAGTGTCATAGGGTTCATGTGTTTTTGTAAGAATAGTTCCCCTCAAAGGTAGCTTGAGCACACAACTTTCGTTTTAACTAAACTTCCTTCTGGAAGCTTTTTGTAATTAAACTTGCCATTCAGGACACCTGGTGATCTTTCCTTAATCACCATAGTATCCACATTAAATCTCCTATTATCACAAACAGCCGGGTAACTGCACTACGATTATAGGAATCCATTGCGGTCAAACTTGGTCATATGTTTAATTTTTGTTAAAAAAAAATAGTAACGCGTTAAAATTCCTAAATTAACAGATGCATTGTCGACAGCCCTAGTTATGTAATGTAGTAATGTAGGGTTTATATAATAAACACAGAACAATCCATGTCCTAGCCAGAGCAAGATTGTACTGTAATTATAAAACCAATGCTACTGTGGTCCACATCTAGAAGAGACCTCCAGGCCCCTATCTTCTTGCTTAAATGGATCTTGTGCCAAGGAATCTGGTGAATCTGCGGCAAAGTGATCCAGGGGCAGCGGCAGAACCATCTGCTAGAGAGCTAAGAGTCAGCATCACAGGCTATCTATAGGGCCATGGGGAGGGGTGTGTGAAAGGTGCCCAGGGAGAGAGGAGGTCCGTTCTAAGGGTGACCCCTGTCTGCTGTCTTTAATTCCCGTAGATTTACATTTACATTTTGGCATTTGGCAGACGCTCTTATCCAGAGGAACTTATAAAAAGTGCTTTGAAGTTTCCGTCATTAGATAGATACTTACACTGGGTGACTAGGTTACTAACTAAGTGCCATCAGTGAAACACAGTTGAGAAGAGGATTTTTTTTTATTATTGGGGGACGATTTAGATCCACAGCCAGTGAGACTCTATGTCCAAGTTATTACTCCAAGTTATCATGATGGTAGTCGACCCTAATTCTTGTCACATTCCCAATATCATGCCTGTGGATTTAAAAAGCAGGTGTGAGTGAGAGACCCTGGGCTTCTCAAAATCCCCCCTTTCTTCCTCCCAGCTCAGAGTATGTCTTTAAGGACATGAGCAGGTGCACGCATGTCTTGAGAGGCCGTAACCCGAGAGCTCCTGATGTTTTTCAGTACCAAGCAAGCTCGCAAGTCACCACCCAGACCCTGTCACTGACTTGAACTTGAGAAAAGGTGAATATACTAAATCTGCCTCAAGCTTGCTATTTTAATACACATGGTATGCACATGCTCACAACAGCAGAAGCTTAAACAGAAAAACTGAATTGGACAAATGGCAGTGAATATTTGTTCTGGACATAACTTTCAAATACCCCCTCCTTACACACTAACACACACGCATACATGCTAAGATATAAAAGCTACAACCCAGAATGACTGTGCTCATAAATGTCAGGCAAGGTGATATGAGGTGGTATCACATTAGAGGTTTTTAGCGTGTTTTGCCAGATTACTGTATGACATATAACATACAGTATAACTGTAACTGTGAATGTAAATGGGTGCTATCTAATTTGGGAAAATGCTACGATTAGATTGAGCTGAGGCTTTGTGGTTAATTTACTTTTAACAAATATCATATGTACATTGAGTTTTAGCCTTAAACTCGGCTTTTTCTGTTTATCTGGATTGATTGTGTCTTATTAGGGTTGGCATGCAATTTAACGGACAAAAGATAATAGCAGGAAAACAACGAATTCCTCAGACTTTCTCCTCTGTAAACAACTCATATTTTTTCGCCATCCAGTGAACAACTCCGGTCAGGCTGCTCCCACTCCTGTGTCTGACAGATTAATGAGATAGCTCACTACATGCAGCTTAAATCTCTGCCACCTCTGTTTACTGCAGCCTTCCCACATGTTGTGAATAAAAACTCTCTCCCCATGGGGGGGGGGGGGAGCTGAAGAACAGTAGACTAACAAATTAATGCCATATACATATTAGGGGATCATTTCCGAACCATTCATCCATCAGCTGTGTTGATTAAAAGATTATTCTTAAGATGTAATTCCAAGGTTATTTTAAGGTTATTAAGGTTAATTATGATTTTTTTTTTCTCTAATGGATATTTAATTAAAGTTATCTTTTAAATAATATAACTTTTAAATATACTGAGTCTTACAATTACATCAGGAACATTACCCACCAACCCATATCAACAACTTAACTTCATTTACTAATAAGATTCTTGAAGATCTTAAACTGAGACCATCCCTTCAGAGGCGTCGACATAAAGAGGGAAATAATGCAATGCATGAAAAATGCCATTACACTAATATGGCCATTCATGCCAATGGGGAGATTTTCATCTCGCCTCTGTGAATGACACAGCAAAAGGCATATTCCAAAATTTTAATATAGACGCAGCCATCTTAAAACAGTGCAGAGAAAATAAGACCGAAGAGGGTAACCAGCCCAGGATTACAAATTGGATTTTCTCAGGCTTACTTTCTATGCATATTGCTGTAAAACAGCCTCGTGAAACAAGAGAAATGGCCCGTAAGCACGGCTGAGCAACTTCCATCAACAGTGAAAAATGACACTGCCAGACACAGGCACAGGGTAAAATTGGAAAAAGGAGGGGTTTTATATTATTATTATTGTTGTTATTTTTATTTTTACTATTATTAAGAGCACTTAACAAAAAATAAAGCAATATGAATCTGCATGCACGATAAATTGTTTAATAAAGAAATGCAACTGCACACTATATGGAAAGTAATGTAAAGGTGGGCTTTTTTTAATTTATTTTTTTTATTAATCGACATAGATCGTTGAAATTGCGTATGTTTGTAGAGTAAATCCAACTCTCTAATCCCCTTTCAAACAGTCGATGGTCTTCCGTTGGATGTATTATCTTCATCGCTCATTCCACTGTGCACATCAATGGTGTCATTGCATGTTAATGGATACTTTCTTGAGTAACACCTTTGTATTTGCTGTACCAACATATGCAATTTGCATTACTTTCTGTACAGCCCTCTGTACTGTATATCTAAAGGTATAAAGCAAATAGGATTGTAGCCTCCTGTGGTAAGCAATGTGCAATGCACAAATATCAAAGGTAAAATAAACTATGTGTCCTAAAATGTTTAGCTTTAGCTGTAACCTAGAACAGCTGATTCAGTTAATCAAGATATTAAGAGGTATGAGATGATATGCACAGTGGGTAGTGAGTCAGGGTTCAATCCATAGGTTTCTCATGTTCTCCTCATTTTTTAATGGGTTCCTTGAGGTTCTCCTAAGCTTTTTCTGCACCACCCAAAAAGCATGTAAGAAGGTGGACTGGCTATGCAAAATCGCTCCTAGATGTATGTGAATGTGTGTGTACATGAATTCCTACCTCACACCCAGTGTTGCAAGGATAAGCTCTGGATGAAAGAAAGATATTTAGCAGCATGTTAATATTAGAGCCAGGGTATGGATATAGACCTTCAACATGACCATAAGGTTTTCATTTATTTATTTATCTTCAGTAACGACTTCATCCTGGTCACCATAATAGTGGATCGAGAGTCTGTCCAGGAAACAATGGGTGTGAGACATGAATTCCACACCATGGAAAGGATGCCAGTCAATTACAAGGCCCCTTGTACATGCATATTAATATGCTCAACAAGGAGCAACTTATTGAAGCCAGTACACCTACCAGCATGATTTTGAAAGTATGAGAAAATGGAAGAACCCCAAACCTCCAGCACCCAGGGTTTGCATCTTGCCTTGGGTCTGTTAACCTGGAGTTTGCAGGTTCTGCATGTGCTTGGTGGGCTTCCACCAGGTTTTCTGGTTTCCTCCCACCTTCCAAAGATATGCAGAGTAGGCTAACTTATGTTTCCAAATTGTCTATAGTGTGACTGAGTGTGTGCTGGTGCACCCTGCAACAGACTGGCACCCTGTCCAGTCCATTGCTCAAGTCCCCTTGGATAGATGGATAAGCAGTATACAGAATGAGTGAGAGAATTAAAGAATAAAAAACCAATAGGAAACCCTCAAAGACAGAAAAACTTGCGAAATTCCACACTGAAAGTAACCCGAGCTCTGGACTGAACCAGAACCCTGGACAGCAATGTTACACAGTACACCACAGATAACACTTTTATGATGTGTAAATCCATTTGCAGATTAGTACATCTGCAGATGGAATAGCAACCTAATGTAGCAATACCCATACTGCAATAATGAATTGTGAATGCAATGACAAACTACATAGGTATTGAAGTATTTGACAAGCTGCTTATACTGTAATGTTTTACGTAGCTCATAAATGTGCTGATATAATGAAATGGAATTTCATGTACATTAAATGGTATGGAGATCCTATAAAGCAAGATGTAACGTACAGTAAGAACTGAACATGTGGATAATGATTTCTATGTCATGTCATGTCATGTTTTTTTTTTTTTTTTTTACATTATATGTAATTTTACTGAGCTGTGAGTTGATTTCAGATATATACAGTACAGTAGTGGTTTTGGTACTAGGTTTGGATATGGTTGCTTATGACAGGAAACTGTGAGGTTGTAGGCTGCCGTTGCAATACCTTGTGTGTCCAGTTAATCTGTCAACACAGGCTCAGATCTGACCACACACAGTATCCGATATCTCTCACATTAATCCTTTGCCTCATAGTGAAATAAACAGAAAGAGCTTTATTGCTAAATAAAGCAGCAATCCATCAAATGCAGAAAATACACGACATTTGAAAAGACAGAACATAGCCTTGAAAGAACTGAAATATCTTTGTGAAAAATCCTACAAGTTAAAAGCTGACTATACAGTGCAGCTATATTCTTTAAAGCATCCATCAGGTTGAGATTAAGAGCTGAAAAAGATCAGTGTACAGTATTCATGCAAACCGCAATTTTAATCCAAAGGTGTACAGTACTTATCTTCGAGGATCACCTCGAGTCAATTACACACTGTACTGTACATATTAAAACTTGATTCAACAACGTGAAGGTGATGGATAGAAGATGACATTTTGTCCTTCAGCACAGATGGCTCCCAAACCTTCAGGACCAAACCAACGGCAGGGATCACACCAAGGCAGTGACGTCAGACTCTGTTTTTAATCAATGCGCAGGAAACTAAATTCAACACATGCAGCTGGAAAAGGTCAGAAGCCCCAGGGAAGATTGAATCACATGATACAACGAGACGATCTGCTCACATATTGTAGAATTTCATCACTGGTCCTAAGCTTTTACCTGGGCATTTCTTCATTTCAAATCACAGCCAGAAATCTTCATTCAGCACCTTGTCTTTTCGTGAGTGGACAGCTGCAGAGTGTCCACTACACACTGACAAGCAGGAATAGCTTCAAAATGAATCTGTCATATGCCTTGTCTGCACTTCTGGTACTGATCTGAGATACTATAGCTAAAGTCATCAACACAGTTTTGTGTGACATCAGAAATACTTAGCACCGAAGTGGTAGAGTCAACCCGAAACGCCACATGTACTGTATATCGATTTAGAAGAAACCTTCACTGGGCATGAAAAATGGTCACCTTGGGCTACAAGGTGACTAGAGCAAAACAGGAAATAGAAACAGTGTGGTTGTTTATCATTTACCTCAATTAAGAGCAGCCTGGAAGAAAAGAAAAACCCTTTAAAGTATGAAAGAGCAAGATTTTTATATCTCATTGTATACATTGCTTTTATACGGTACGTATACAGTCAATATAGCTGAAAATCTTTCATTGTACGAGAACAGTCTTTAAAGCATTTTGCCATTCAAATGAGTAGAGGACATTTAGAAATTATTTATTAATGCTTGATGGAGTTACCTACATCAAACCAAATGCAGTCAGAGTAAATTTGTTTGCAAAAAATAACTGACTTACTGGATTTATTAATGATTTGTAAATAATTCATGGGTTCTGTGTAATTTTATTATACTATTCATTTCTATTCATTTATTATACTATTCATTATACTATGAAATTTCATTTCATCTAAATTATATCTGAGGATAATTAATTAAATATAAATATTTAATAATATAATGTTATGGATTAGTATTCTACATTCTGTCAATATTGTTTTTTTCACAGTGCACTCTCTAAAACTGTCCTAAATTAAAAAATGTCCTGGTTGCTGAAAAACTATAGTGGATGTGTATTAATATATTTCCTAAATGAAACATTATATATATATATTTTTTTTTAATTTGCACTTTTTTTGTTTGTTTGTTTTTTTTTTGTTGCACTAGCTGTTGGTTTAGTTTGAAAGTTTACTGGCCAGCCAATTTGACTGAGAGAGCTGATGCAATGATCCATGTGTGGGCTGATGCCAGAATATGTGAGGTGGAAAGGAGGCTAAATTTAAACCCCAGAATCTTCTGTAAGAATGTATATGCCTACCAAAACAACATAAACACCAAATAAGCCTAGTGCTCCTCTACCGGTAATGCCAGAAACTTTCTCTTATTATTAAAGTTTAATAATGTCCCCACCAACAAAATCCAAAATGTGAGATTAGGTAAGTGTTCTAAGAGGACCTGCATAGCAATTTAAGCAAAGTATTTTTTTAATCATGCCAGTGCCACAGTTGATGATAAAAAAAATATACACAGATACACAGAAAAAAAAACAAGGCTACCTAAAACCTCTGAAATTTTCTCTATACTCACAGAAAGCAATGGTCAGTGCTATAATAATGTCATATATAGCACAAATTAGTGGCAAATATCAAATCAAGTAAATGTTTCATGTCTTTGAACTCAAAAAGGCACAGGTCACAAGAAAAATATTTGGTGTATAAGATTCCAGCGTAAATGTTCATACTGCTCATATCCTTTAAGTACTTCCCATGTCAGAGTAAAACCTCTTCACTGCCAACTTTCCCACCTTAACACCTTAACAGCATGGCAAAACACTAGTGCACACCTGACCCGTGCAGGATCTTCCAAGAATCTGTTAGAATTTTTTTAACACAGCATTGTAAATTATTTTGCACACAGTCAACCTGGATCTCAACCACAAGAAAATGTTCCATATCCTAAAGGTACACCCTACATTTCTGTAATCAATAAATATTACTTGACATTGGTTTCAAATCTTGATTTTAATCAATGAAGTGCTTATTTGCACAAAGTAAATGTGCAACATCTGTAGGGCTATATGGTCTGAGTGGAAAATATCCTCACAGATATTTACTTTTCGAAATTATATGTTTTGTTCAAAAATGACAATAAAAAAAAAATTCCCTTGATGGAAAAAAAAACATTTAGACTGAGTATTGGATTAGAACAGTTATTTCCTTCTTGGATGCATATGCGAGAAATCCCCCACTCAGGCGAACAAATATAGACTGTTTTTGACCATGACCTTGTTGGTTAACGTCCATTATGGTCATCATTCACTCAGGGGATTATATCACAATTTGTAATGTGTTCAGATTGTTAACATGCCACTGACAAATGGAATGTGTGTGTTGTGGGTTACATTAAGCAAGCATGTACAGCGAGCATGCCAAACACTTAAAGGTGACAATTATTAACCCTTAGGAATCTCAGTCAGCTGAAACAGCTAATATTATGGGAGAAATCAAACCACAGCTAAATGATTTTTTTCCCTCCTTAATAATGAAGACTTATTAAGGCAGATATTACATTGTAAATCAGCAAAGAGCCAAGTATGCAGTAGGTGCCTTTTATAACTACACTACCATATACAGATGCATTGGCTGAGTGAGACTGGTATGTCATATCACCAAGAACACATCTGAATGTAAATTCCATATTTTTTTATGGTTACCAAACAAAAAGAGCCACTACAACTGGACAAGCTCTCTGCCTCGTATCGATTACAGAGAAAACTGCAGCGAATGTCATTAATCTTGGTCGGACAACCGAAATGGAAAATACCTATAGTGAACTTGAACTTACTAACAAGCATGCATGCTTGTTACTGAACATACAGCTTGTCAAATCAGGAGTCAATAGATTTAAGACGCTTTGACCGTGATAGTGAGCAGATGCATTATCAACTGGTTCAACTGCGTCTATTCTGCATAACAGTGGGGGGGAAACGAGCAATAGCTATAGGACATATCTCTTTTGAGTAAAAAAACTAAAATAAAAATAAAAAACTATATGAACTGGAGGGCAAAACTTTTCAACAAGACCTAGAAGCAAGTCTGGTTAAGTTTCTTGTGTGCACATAGAGGGATCATCCCACGTTCGCACCCGCAACCTTTTTAACTGCAGGTGCGTCACATGCGCGTGCAACTCGCACCGGAGTCGGCTTACTGATTCACCTTAAAAGCTTTACTATCACATTAACCTTACTAGCAGAGCACGCATGCAAATCAAGCCTGAGGGTGAAAATCATCCCCAGACTTCTGAAATCTGATATTTTGCGCGGAATGTCTTTTTTTTCAATTATCTTTATTATTATTATTAGAGCAAGCATTTACAAACGATTTTTTTAAACGACTTGAATGATAACCAGAAGCGTGTTTCTGTACTTACAGTTCGCAAGAACTGGATTTCATCTTCCCCTTCTCCCCCATCAGCCATGGCTGTAGTGGCAGAGCCTGGCGCTGTAGACTGAGAGAAGCACCGCTGACAGCGCGATATGTGCGCACAGCTCCATTCAGAGCCATATAGGGCAGAGCAGGCAGTACCAGTGGAGACTGGCACTTACACTGACCACTGATGGCACTCCAATGCTCCTGTCAGTCTTTTTTTTTTTTTTTTTTCCAGCCATGCCCTGACATTGCCACTCGCATAATCCAGCTCATTTACTAACAGGTTGGATACAGATTTGTAAAGGTGTTTGTAGATTTGGAGAACAGTACTAAGCTTAAACTATGCACAACTACTGTATACAGCCACCATAACCTCCTCTAGAGACTTACCCTGCATAAATATAAAACATAAAAATGCCAAAACCATTCGATTAGCTTTATTTAATCTTTTTTTTTTTTTGCATGCCAGAGCTGGCACAAAAACTAATAACGTTACATTTGATACACATGTTTTTCTTAGCGTAGGCTGTTATTTCTTTATTACCTACATTACCATACACACGTCCTAATGCAGCCTGGTCCAGAGAACAGCTCTATTCTTTGAGCAACAAGGCCATCTGGTGGGGAAATCAAAGCCACTGTTTTGATCCACTGGGAACGTAACCAGTTACATAGCCAATGCCAAGCAGATACTACCGAAACAGGTGGTTTTCTCTAAATGGACAAAAGTATTTGGCCAAGTCTGCAATGACATTGTATCCAAATACATAGACTTCAATATGAAGTTGGTTCCCCTTTTGTAGATATAACAGCTTATACTCTTCTTGGAAGGCTGTCCTCAAGATTTTGTTTTGAGTTTTTCTGTGGGAATTCATGCATTCATTCTATAGAGCATTTATGAGATCAGGCACTGATGTTGGACTAGAAGGCCTGGCTCGCAATGAAAAAAAAACTTTCCCAAACTGTTCCCAAAAACAATTTAAGCATAGAATTGTTCAAGATGTCTTGGTATGCTGAAGCATTATGATTGCCCTTCACTGGGGATAAGGGTCCTGATTTTAATACCTGAATTCAGTAATTTCAGGTTTGGCCAAATACTTTTGCCCATATAGTGTATCTTTCTGAAAAACTATAGGCTTTGCTGTACTGAAATATATCTACCTTGTTCATGTATGTCAGTTAAAATGAACTGTTTGCAGCATGTTTGTCAGCATCTTTACTCAGTGAGAATGGGAGAAAATTAACATTAAATAATTCAATTCCACTTGCACTAACAATGTCTTACCCATTTCTACATGTATCTACTTATTAATGTGTCACTTATTATTATTTATTATTTTATTTTTTCAAATAATTTAAATTCACTGATAAACTGACACATCTTTGCATGTACACACTGAGGTGTTATTATAATGGAATAAAATACAGTATATATGATTTCCATAAATTAGAGATGCCAAATTACATTATTAAATATACATATATTATTCAAACTTGTTTTCGACAGTTTACCAGAATTCAGCCATAGACACATTTGATGGAATTCTTCCGCACCACCACATGTTTATTTATCTATATATTTGTGATTGTGAACATTGAACATTGTGGGGTGGAAAAATCTTCATTGTTTCAAGTCTTACATGCAGGAGTAGCAACTATAAGGGAAAAAATGTTCTAAATAAATAGCATTTCTATTTGTTCTCGAGTTAACTAATACTATGGTACACCTAACACCCCACTTAACATTAACACACATATCAGAAAACAGGGGGAGTAAAGACTACTCTCAGGAAGGTTTTATCCCATGTGAGAATTGCTCATGGCTTTAAGAAGGAGGGACTATTAAGAGCAAAGAGTACCGTTCTTGGTAAGACAGATGAAGGCAGAAGAGGTGCTTACAGAACCACAATGAATGAAGGACCTATTGACTGTTTGCAGGTTATAAAGCCAAGGTTGCTATGGGGAATCAACCGGGCAACGAGAATTCTGGTCTCCCTAACAACTAGGAATTTCAGAGCGTCTGACAATAAGGACAGCAATTGAGCCGTTCCAGCACCCTACAGTAAACTTCATATCTCTTCATAGTCCTTCAAAACATCCCACAGAGGCTGAAAAAGGCTCTGCATGATGAATGCTTTGATTATGGTGAAGCTGTGTTAGAGTAAGGTTCACTATGCATGTGA
Organism: Clariallabes teugelsi; assembly: GCA_030014215.1. Classification (NCBI taxonomy): domain Eukaryota; kingdom Metazoa; phylum Chordata; class Actinopteri; order Siluriformes; family Clariidae; genus Clariallabes; species Clariallabes teugelsi. The sequence goes on from JAQMYG010000020.1 coordinate 9,397,346, forward strand.
TACAGCAGTTGAGCTACTCTTACAAAGTTAATCAAAGGTTATCAAAGCTTATCAAGGAAGTATTCCCACATTCTGAACTTAACATTTGTATAATGATTTATAATTCTGTGTATTTCTTATGTAATCTCCAACAGATCACATGTCACAGAAGGGCATGCATCCTGCCCTCAAGAGGACACCAGAAATGCTGAAATGGACGGAGACTTAAATGACAAGATTTCAGGATTTAACACTGAAGTCTATTTTGTGATGTGGACTACAGGAGAGTCCGTGGATTTACAAGATGATATCAAGCTAAGGAGCTTAATGATTAGTTCCACAAAGCTGGGCATTTTGGTGAGAGATGAGATAGCGAAAAACAACTGTTTGACTTTTGGGTTTGGGGTCAACAAGAAGGTGAAGGATGTCATGCAACAAGCCCACATCATTGTTTTTGACCAGGTTGTAGTCCATCCTTCAAGTGCAGATGTGCTGAAAACCATAGACAACAAAATATCTATACCTCAGGCCCACGGATCAGTGCGCTATCAGGAAAGGATCCCCTTGAGAAGGCTTCATGTTAAGGAAAAAAATCTAAACCAAAATATCCAGAGAGTTCTCAAGCAAGACAGGCTGTTTGTGAAGTACAGCAAGAAACCTGATTATACTAGGCAGTGTCAAATGGAAGACTTTAGCATGGATGCAGCATATGGGCAAGAACTAGATACTTTAAAGCAAAAATGGATAGGGATATTCATCTGCCAAAAGAAGCCAGTGGATTTTACACACAGAAGATTTAACATCAAACCAAGTTCGGAGAATGTATTTATCCTGTCTGCCTCTACACACTTATTCAGATCCTGCAGCACAGGCAGGGAGCTTCCATTTGTTTCGCCTAGTCCCTTGGGAATATCAATCTTACAGCTAAGCATCCCATTCCTGCCTAGAAAGGAGAGCAAAAGGAGGCTGCAATTGCAAAATGACAATGCAGCAGTGGATTCTAGCAACGTTAGAACGACCGCGACAGCTCAAAGGCTGATCAGTAATGAGCAGAATACTGTGCTACCAGTCATGTCAGTCATCTCACTTGTTGAAGGTGGGCATATTGTTTTTTTTACTTTCTAAAAATACCTAGGCATAGCATATACATTATGTTATCTTTAAATGATTATAATTTATATAATTGAGTATTATGGAATCTTTCAATAAAAGGCCAAAACTGATATATAAAATTTTGTTCCTCTCATGGCTTAATGCAAGAAGTTGCAGGAAGATTGCCGCTTTGCCATATGGATAAAAACTTTTGCCACAAATTGGATATGAACAGTAGGGTTCATATACAATAATTGGGTACAATAATTGTATATAAACAATATTTGGAAAATAGAATTTTGGCTCTGTTGGTACATTTAATGTCATGCAATAAAACTATAATGAGATTTAGATCACCAGGATCTTTGAAGCAGGGTTTTCTTGCTCTGAAGAGCTAAATGCTTCTGGCACCTCATTTGCAAGTGAAATTTCAAAGTCTTTTGCAGTCTTCTTCCACACTGATGTTGTTCTGTTATCCAATAACTTTCCCTAAAGTCATATATCATGTGTATCTTATACAATGTACCTTAGTGAATTTAAATGGTCAATTCTGGTTGGTCAGAGTGTTGATTGATTTTTTTTTTTATAACAGTACGGTGCTGATCGTAGTGCAAGATTTATATGAATGCTTTTGCTCTAATATGCTATTGTTTCTATGGTAACAGTTTACATAGGGACTTGCATAGTGAATGTTCCCTATAAAATGTTTTCTCAATGTGAGCAATATATGCTGATATTTGCTTGTTTCTCATTATCCCCATTTGTCTCCAGTATGGAAATAATAATTTGTATTAATCAGCAATATATATTGACAGAAGGCATTACTGTTTATAATAAGTGTTTTAAGGTAATCAAAAACAGGAACTAACTTGTTTTGGACATGTTCCTTAATAGGAATCATAACTGTAAACACATAAAAAGTGTCTAAAAATATGTCTTCTTGTATAAAAAAAAATGTCTTGTGTATAAACCCTCCTCTCGCCCAAAGTGTTATCCTGTATCTATCCCACCCCACCAATGTTCACTTTAAATGCAGTATATAGTATTAGTACATTGTGCAGCACCTGCACTTGAGCAGCTGCCAGTTCTAGTCATGCTAGCCTACATATTACCTGTATGTATACCGAGCACTTTTAGAAAGTGGAGGTTTCCCACGCTACCTCACCAGCAGCTATGGGACAGGCATCCAATAATGCTCCTTTCTCATCAGTCTTTGAGGAAATGAAATCTCTCAAGACACCCCTGATCTGTAATGCGATTAGTACCAGACAGAGAGATTAGTGTGTGGATTGTGACACAGCAGGGACACACCTATGTCTCTGTGCTTGGCAATAAAATCTATTTGAAGTGTATTTGAGATGAGCATAGTGGTCAATGTTTATTCATACTACATTGAAAACAGAAAGCATTCTCTTAAAAGTAGTTGTTTTTTAAACGAACAATATCATATAGTGGCACTGAATTTCCAAAAAAACAACCACAGGCTAATAGTGGGGTTGGAAAAACAGGTAAACTAATTAAACGTTGAAGGAAATTATGCTGTTTTGTGTACCTCCTCTACAGCCAATACACCCAGGAATGCCTTTGCATAGGTGTGTCATTTATTTGATTAGGGGACATACTACTGCAATAATGAAGTAATATAAGGATGATGATGATGATGATGATGATTAGGTTATTATTATTATTATTATTATTATTATTATTATGCCATTCAGTTATCCATCATTTACTCTGGTCAAAATCCAGAGCCTATCCAGAGCTAAATGGCATAATATAATAATAATAATAATAATAATAATAATAATAATAATAATAATACTACATCCTGTAGCTATGCTTCAAAGAACCCTGGGGGCCCTGGGCCCCACTCTGAGGACCACAGGCTTGGCCAGTTCTATAAGGAGTTGTCTAAAATGTACACAGCACTCGTTTTATGAAACTGTGGTAGATGCTGCAGCTATATGGTGTATGGAAATTTAGGGTTATGGTATCTAAACCTGACAAAGGACAGCACATGCAGTACCTCTTCATATCCATTAAGGGGCATCCTAGCAACTCTGTTGGTAGAGCCAATCTATCATTGGTATTAAATTTATAAATTTTCCTGCTATAAATATTCTAACCGTAATCAGACAATATTTCTATATGTTTCTCACAAAATATATTAAACATATTAACCTTTTTAATTTATCTATCCAGGAGAGGACACATGGATATTGTATGAGGCTCAGTGTCTGTCCTGCTGCAAATCTGTGGATTACACCTTCAGACACACACACTCTGACTTCCTAAGAATAATTTCTGCTGAGAAAGGTACCACCAGTGACCCAGTTACCTCGCCCAATCTGGTAATAAGTGTAAAACAATATCAATATTGGAAAAAAAAATGGAAAGAAAATGCATGCCATGCATATTTTAATATAATGATATATGTATACTTATATATGGTTGTTTTTGAACTGCATAGAAATTAGTCCACATATAATGACATTTTATTGCACAGACCGGACTGACACTTTAATGGCTTGAAGATACACCTTGTATATTTACCAAACATATAATAGTCATAATTGTAAAGATAACAAACTATTGTTTACAAGAACGTCATGTAATCAATCTTGATTAATTAATACCTCAAGATTGATTACATGTTTATCTGTTTATCTGATGATTGATTCTAAATGTTATTCTGTGTATGACCCCCTTGCTACGTTCCTGACTACGCTTAGCCTTACCCTTTTGATGAGTGCTTGATTTTGTTCGCCTATTCCGTGTATGACCCTTTTGTTTGTTTGGTTTGTAAATACTTTTGTATATATTTGTATTTAATTCTTTATTTAGTGGCTTAGTAAGGAGTTGATGCCATTTTGTTTGCACTTTGTTTTTTCTTGGTTTGTGGTTAGTTAGGGAATAAGGGAAGAATTTTGTATTTCTGTTTCTTTATTTTTGGTGCAGGTTAGTTGTTTTACTTTGGTACTAGGTAGAGGGAATTTTGTTTATTGTTTTGTCCTTGTCGACTTCTGAAGCTCAGCCACCTTTTGGGGATTTGCTTATTCACCTTGGATGGATGGATGGATGGATGGAACTGGTGCACTGCACAAAATGGATGGAATAACGGAGAAGGAGGACTATAATTCTTCACCTAGTTGATTGAAACTGTGTTCCAACAGGACACTGACCCCAAACACACGTCAAATCTGGTTGTGGCTGATAAAGCAGCCTAACTTTATTTTAACTTAATCTTATCTTTTAACTCAACTTAACTGAAAATTTGTGCTGTATGTTCAAGTTTGTTGTCTGCTAATGAAACTTGCTAAGGGACACCAAACCAAATATTACTTGTGTTGTACAGTATATATAGTTTTGTCCTGTTT
>JAQMYG010000020.1:9412639-9431816 GCA_030014215.1 Clariallabes teugelsi
TCTAAAGAAGTCTTTTTAAACCCTAGTATCCATACTTCTACTCAAGTAATGAATGTGAATACTTTTGACACCACTGCTCATCTGTAATATTAAAAAAATGTAGAAAAGTATAAAATTACACACTTCAAAACACCAGACATTCCCGTGAGCCTCAGACCTCACACACTGACACACATTTTCTAAAACTTGTTGACATTCCTGTAAGAACTCAGACCTACCTGAATTCAAAGTAAACAAGATGCACTTCATTATCTATATCTATCTAGTCTATATCTATACTGACCATACAGCTCTCTTTCTTTACATGTCTCCTTCACATCCATCTTGCTGTTTATCTCTCTCTACATTCCTTGTCCTCTTTCCCTCCCTACATTAGTTTGCATTGCATTACCAATTCAGGTAAGACTGCCCCCTAGCGGCCTAGTCATGCAAAGGCAGCTAGGGGGGAAGTCTTAAGTACAATACAAAGCTTATAAGCAGGTATATGTGTGGGATTTTGAATATAATTAGTAGTTTTAGTAGTAGTGAGATTGAAATTGAGCAATAATTTAATCAGAAATTACTTTATTTTAAGAAATGAATGACAAACAGGAATCTGTCTAAAATATACAGTGTATAGACTGGATGTTAGTAGGTCCAGTAAGTGTTAGCCCCTTTAATATGGACTTATAGTCAAGGTATAGTATGTTGAGGGTGTCGAAGTGGTTAGCCACTGTGGTCCAGGATCTGGGTTCGATTCCAGGTCTGTTGTTTCAGGTCTGTGGGCATGGAGTTTGCATGTTCTCCCGGTGCTTGTTGGATTTCCTACGGGTACCTCGCTTCGCTGCCACAGTCCAAAGACATTCGGGTTAGGCTAATCGGTGTTCCCAAATCGCCCATAGTGTGTGAATGCTGACCGGAGGTTCTACCATGATTGTGAAAATATGGGAATAAATACAGTAATGTACAGTATTGTCCTCCACGGTTCCTGGATGGATAGTATGTCAGAAAAGATTCTCAACAATATCCATTCATGGAAGTGACATTTTAACATTTGATTTGTGCAAAATGTCAAATCTAATCGTGAAACTAATAAACATAGTACTTTTTCCCTCCTCATAGCTATTTTGATGATGGACAACTCTGTGGTTGATCTGGATGCTATTGAAGCCCTATATGAGAATGTAAGTGTCCTTTCCACACTTCATATTTGTATGGTAATTAGGTGTGGGGAGACAACTTTAATCAGTGCCGTGCTATTAAAGTGTTTACACTGCCAGCTCACATATTAACAAGAATGGAAAATTGCTAACTAGGCCTATTAATTATGAAGAAATAGCTGCCTAAACCCCATATTTAGCTCCTTAGCCAGACATTTTATTTGGTGCATAAAGTTTGCTTCTTTGGTTTTAACACTAACTCCAAACCTAATGACGTTAACGTTAAGTAATGTGAGTAACAAGCAATTTATAGACTTACATTTCACACACTCATCTCAAACAAAGCCAAGTTCTAAAGTCACCCTATAAAGACTTGATTATGTGGCTTCTGAAACTTTAGGACACACCGATTTCTATAAAACATGCGCAAAGTTCTATAATTTTTTTATGTAAACAGAAATGGTGTAATTTTCTGGTCCAGACCAGTTGTTATTGCAGAAGCCTTGTTACAATAAGCTGTTAACATGAGCTTTAACATTAAATTAATACCCAGACTACTATGTAGGGTAGAAGTGACTTGTAGTTTTACTGTATTACTAAGTATTTTCTTATGGTTTGTTTAAAAAGCATACTTTTTTTCCTCTACAAAATTTTTAACTTAATAGCTATATGTTTGCATGTCATGTTGATGATTTCAAAGTGTTCACTTTGTTAGCTGGGTATCTGTGCTTTTTTATGGTTGTCAGAGTGCTCAGCCCGAGGAGTTGGCGAAAATAAGTAAACACTATGAAACCTCAGATGAAGAGCATGTCAGGCTGTTGGACAAGCCGGAACAGTAAGACACTACAGATAACATTTTCACTTTTGACATAAAACAGGAACATCATGCCAGGGATTATAAAACTACTTGAACAACAACATTAGAACATGTTGAACAAATGGTATAGATGACCTGCTAAATCAAAGTTCAAAGATTAAAATTGTTCATTTTAAGTGTTCATACTGTGGCAATGCAGCACTGTACTATTAATACTATGTACTAATGCTTTCAGGTTCCTGTATGAGCTCTCTCTGATCCCTCAGTTCTCTCTGAGAGCACGCTGTATCATTCTCCAGTCCACATTCACTGATGCTGTGGCCTCTATTCAGCGCAAAACAAACATTGTCCTCCAAGTGTGCAAGGTACCGTGTTGTTTACAGTGATAAGACATTACTTTTAATTATATGATAGCAAGACTTATTTAATTCAAGCCTTTTTGGAGAACCTTTCTGGAGAACTATTTCAAAAGATCCTACAGTATATTAATTGTAAATGCCATACGTAGAACATCTAAGAGCAGTACTGTATGACTTTAAGTTAAGGTTCAGGTAATCTACTGGTGTCATTGGCACAGAAGGAGTGGGCATGAATATTAATAGTGATGTGTTAACCTGTGACAGGGTCTCCTGGAGAGAGAGAGTGTGAGAGATATACTGGGGCTTGTCCTTGCCTTTGGAAACTACATGAATGGTGGGAGCAGACACCGAGGCCAGGCAGACGGCTTTGACCTTGAGATTCTCCCCAAGCTCAAAGACGTTAAGAGCAGGGTAGGCTTTACCCAGAATATGATGGAAATATACATTTTGCACATTCTCATACCTTGATTAGAGCACACCCAACAATATGAAAGACACATGAGAAGCTTGGTCGTTGGGCTTGTTGTATAGAGAAACACAGTTTGACTATAAGTCAATAACACAAATACTGTTGTAGTCTTAGATCCTTATCGAGCATACTGAGGTTTTTTTCTTATATTGACTCATTCACAGAGCAGGCTGATAAAAGTAAATGAAATTTGTTCACAACTTCTCCAAAAGCTAGTCTGATATTTTAATTAAGGAGATTAGATTGTACAGGCGATTTGCCCTTTAAATAAAGTTACACACTAAATCCATTCTTGTCTATAATTAATAGATTAACATAAACCATGTCAGATGGTTTGCCAGATCTAGACCAAATTGGGTCAGGCCATTATCTGATCTGATTCGGCTTGAATTTAGATATTGTTTTGACCCCACATTCATGTCTCATGTAACAAATTTCACAATGAATTTGAAAGACGCTGGCCTTCCATCGCGTTATATTTGACGGGGAAAGCAGTATGTCCCTTTGAACACTTGATCCCTTGTATGTTATTAGTTCAATCAGATTGTGTTTCTCTGTAGTGACATATGCACTCATGATGATATAGTCGATGATCACTTTTAATGACATTTTTTTGCAAAACATCCTCCACAGGATAACTGCATAAGTTTGGTGGATTATGTTGTGTCTTACTATCTACACAATCTTGATAAGGTAAAAATGTTGATTTTTTTCCTATGAAGTTTCTGTTTTTACATGAACTGCATAAACAATATTTTGCTTTTTCTTATCTAATCTCATTAGAATGTTGGGACTGAAAACTGTGTGTTTCCATTGCCTGAGCCTCAGGATGTCTTCCTTGCTTCTCAAGTTAAGTTCGAAGATCTTTCCAAAGAGCTCCGGAAGCTGAGCAAAGATGTTGAAGGTGAGAGCAATGGCCTTTCAAAATCTAACGAAACTTACCATACACTATGTTTTTTTTTAAACAATTCTAGCTACTGTCATGAGATCTAGTAATCACTGTACTAAAGATATATTTAGTAAATATTGTTAAAGTGTCTGTAATCCAGCTTTTGTCCTGTTTTTGCATTGTTTTAGTTGTGTTGTGTGATTCAGTGCTCTGATTGCTTCTTTTTCATGGTTAGTATTTCACAGTGATTTGCTTTCCCAAGACTGGAAAAGTTACAACACTTGCGTCTTTTACACAAATCAGAATAGACATGAAAAACATTTTATTGCAGAAAGTTTGGTACTTAGACATTGCTCACATTACAGAGTGATGTTAGGATGGAAGACTTACTTGAATATATTTTTGCTTCCTGGACTTCTTTTCTTTGCATATTTTACCTTTCACTATGTTTTAGTTTATTTACAGTGTTAAATGTACCTCTTTGTAATGTGTCCATATGGTACGACACACAACTGCAAAACCTTTTCTTGTGTGTGTGCATGTGTGCGTGTGCGTGTGTGTGTGTGTGTGTGTGCGTGTGTGTGTGTGTGCGTGTCTGTGTGTGTGCGTGTGTGTGTGTGCGTGTGCGTGTGTGTGCGTGTGCGTGTGTGTGCGTGTTTGTGTGTGCTTCTATGGTGTGCATGTTAGACAAAGTGGAGTCTCTGTGATTTTGCCATGGCGCCTTTTAGATATGTCTTTAATCCTGCCCATCTGATGCTTTCTGGTATTGTATGATTTCAAGGCTTTGTTGCGTATGTCATCTCAGAGGGTCGCAGGCTTGTAGTGCTGCTGTTCTTATGTAATCTGAGGGAAGAGCAGCTTATCTTCCCGCAGGCCGCTCTCTATCTCTGCACAGATGCACCACAGTTCTCCTGTTACACTGTATCAGATTCAGTTCAGTGTGGCCCTGCAGATTTGTGTCAGAGATTCCTTTCTTTAGCTCTCAACAAGCCCTTCTTATCAGGCGACTGAGAGACTGCCAAATCTGGCCCATCACGTTCTCCCCTTTGTCTCACTGTTTGAACTAACCCTTATGCCTGCAATGAACCATGTCTTTTTTTTGTTTTATATGGTTTTGTTTTGTTTTGCAATGGCATGTTTAGTTTGTTTGCCCCATGCACATAGTTTATGCTCGTTCTCTCGTTCTCTATCTATACAGAGTGCTATTATGCTATTCAGTGGTACAGGATATTTCTGATATTTAAATGAATGCGAATTGTATTGTTTTGTGCAGTAGTTAGATTTTGTAAATGTTGCATATGGCAATTTTTGCATTTAGGTCTCTTAATGCATTATGGACTAACCACTCAGTATCATTGACATCTTTGAAAAAGAAATGTCAGTTACACATATGACACTGTTTACATTCTGGAAGACTGCTTAAGTAATCTTCTTCTGTATCCTGGGGGTTTTATTACATAACTAGCCACCCTACAGTTTACACAAATGCTGAATGAAAACAGTGACATGAGAGTCTTATCAGAGGCAGATGCAGATGGACTGAATCTAGCAGGCCTGGGTTCCCATCGCTCTCTATTATGACTGGGACAGCAGTCTGGCCCCTCTGATCCTCGGATTGGACTGAACTGACGATGAACAAACGGCGCGGCCTGGTGCCACTGGGTAGCAGATATCTGCTGCCGCCATCAGTGGTGCCACAAGACAGGCTCTGAACCTCCGACTTCTCCATAGGTGCAGCTTCTTAACCTGACTGATTTTAAAAATAGTACACTTACTATACCTTTCTTGTGCTTTGAGAAAACAGTAAGCTATGAAGGACAGTTTTGCCAAAAATATTCATCATGTTTTAATGATAAGTTGTCCGGTAGTTTTAAAAAGTGAATAATATTCACTTTAGCTCCAGTAACTGCTTTATCATGGTGAGAGTTGCAGTGATTCTGGAGCCTATCCCACAACACAGTCACAAGGAGGAAAGACACCCAGTCCATCTTTAGGCACCACATACACTTTTATTCACACAATAAAATTCATACCTAGGGGTAATTTATTGTAGCCAAACCTCCTGTTGGCATGTTTTTGGAGATGGGAGGATACTAGAGAAGCCAGAGGAAACCCACGCATGCATGTGGCGACCATACCCAGAATCTCCACACAGACAGTAATCTAAGCTCACAAGCTAACTGGTAACCACTGGCTAATTATAATAATAGTGAATAACTATAATAGAAATAATAAACTTAAATTAACAAAATGTCTAATGATTTTTGTAAATATTCACAACAATTGCAGTTTAGCAGATAGTCAAGTAATTAGGAAATATAAAGTACGTAATATATTACGTAACTAACTTTAAGGACTAAGTAATAGTAGGGGCTATTTTTGGATGGTGCTTTTTTTTGTCATACAGGTTGTGAGAAGGATGTCCAAAGTGTGTGCTTAACATCATCTCAGGAATGCATCCATCCCTTCAAGGAGAAAATGGAAGCTTTTATCTCCAGTGGTAAGTCAAGTATTAAAATATCTAAGAACATCTTCAAGACCACAATGTGTTCAAATTGTCTTAAAACATACTACCCAAGACCACAGTGGGTTCCAACTGTGAACAACTTTGGAACCACCAAGATTGCTCTGACCATCTGGGTAAACTCTGTACCCAGGCTATAAGGGAGATAATCAAAAATCCATTGGCCCCTAATAGGGTTTTTGAAGTCCACTGCAGTGCACTGCACTGAGAACTTGCCCTAGTGAAACCACCTCAGAAATACTTCATCAAGCCAAGAAAACATTTTCCAAACTAGCATATACTGTCAGACTGGAGCGAAGTTTAATCCTTCAGCAACCCAGAGCATATAGCCAAGACAAAGTACGGATGACAAATGTTTAAATGTCATTGAGTGACTCAGCAAAAGACCAGGCCTGAACCTAGAACACATCTATAGAGAGACCTGAAGATGGCAGTTGATAGATACTCCCTGTAAAATCTGACTAGGTTTGAGAGGATCTGCTAGGAAGAATGGGAGGGACTGGGCAAAGGATGCAAAGTTGTAGACTCAAAAAGTAGAGAAGCTGTAAATGTTGGCAAAAATGTTTCTACAAGGATCTCTACAAGGATTAGCATTTTTACATACACACAGCAAGTGTACATACATGAATGCCTACAAACTAGTTTTGTTTTGACATTATGGTTTATTGTGCGCAGAATAAATTATGCAAGAACAATCAGCATCTCCAAAACCACTTTATATTACAAACTGCGGTAAAGCTTACTAAGACTGGAGCAATACAGACTGAAATGTTCACAATAATTACTTCATTATCTCTGATGCACACTAAAGATCTCATTCAGTTGCCTTGGAGAATATCTGTGATTGGCCCTTTTGGGGACCTGATAACTGTCTGTGGTCTTCTCTACCTGTGTGAGATAGCTAGCAGTCAGGTTCAGAAGGCAGACAGACAGATAGGGATCGCAGAGGTTTTGGCAATGAACACGACCTCTAAGTGACTCGACTTATTTGTTTCAACCTTACTCTTACAGTTTCTTTAAAAGTTGAGAAAAGCCTCTATAGTGAAGCACTTCAAAAATATGACTGAGGAAATGGAGGAAATAATTTACTGTCATGTGACAGCCTGAATGTCACAGCACCATCTGTGACATTTAGACACTAATTGGGAAAATTAAGTTCAATGTGTGTTAATTTTAAAATTCATGTGCAGATGAGTGTTTCAAAGGTAAATGAGTTCATTACACAGAACAATTCTGTTGTTTTTGCAGCTCAAAAAGAAAAAATAGCAACTGAACATCATCTCTTATCTGCCCAAAAAAGGTATGATATTTAATTTTTTTTTTTTTTTAATGATATTATTTTGTGCTTTATATGAAGCTATTGACTCGTTTCATTTTATTTTTTAAATGACAGCATATGACGAAAAGCTGTTCATACTGTATATAGCAAAAATATAAACTCCTCAGTTTTAAAAACACTTTTGTAATGTTACTGCCACAGCGTTACCCCTGTCTGTTACAAACACTGTTACTGGAGACCATAAAAAATCCTAAATTTAAAATTTGAAAAAAACATTTTTTTATTACATTAAAAGTAAACTTTGCTACCAAACAACTGTGTTTTTATCAAACATGTTTTCAGTCTGTTAATGTGGAGCATCTGTCTCCTTTTTAAGTTACTGCAGAATTGAAAACATATTAATAGGAGTGTACTGATATAAAACTACAAGTGGTGTTCAAGTCAAACCGGGAATTGTGATGAAATTTCTCTTGAATGAAAATGTTAAATTGACCTTTACAGAAGACTTCAAGCACGTTAAGGTGATAAGACTCTTATTGTGTCCGTGTGGCAAGAGATTATATAGAGAAATAAAGGTACAGTAGTTTTACCTTCATAACTGTATTCTGTTATTCTGCACAATCAAGAGTCCGGCTTTGACTTGAACACCACTCATATTATCAGAGATGCTATTGCAGAAAATTTATCAGTCCTTAATCCTTAGTCCTTAATCAACATTAAGAATTCAAGAGTACTATTAACTATCACAAAGTATTTAATTTCATAAAATAAACAATTCTCATAGTGTGACGTACAGTAGGTCTTGAATATGTTTGTGTAATGAGATTCAGACTTTCTAGATATCCTGTATTTCATCTCTACTTTCATTCTTACTCATTCTCTTAGCTTCCATGACCTGGTGCAGTATTTTGGGATGAAGCCCCGTTCTGGCGAGCAGGATGTCCTTCCAGGACATGTTTTTATGCTCTGGTTTGAGTTCTGCAATGACTTCAAGACCAGATGGAAGAGGGAGAACAAGGCCATTTCAAATAAGAGGTAAAAAAAAAAAAAAGTGTTTTCCCATAGTTGCCTAAAGCTTTAACATTGGTCTGGATTTAAATTGCTTATTTTTTTACTCCTTGACTCTTTTATAGTCTAGTAAAGGTTTTTCTATGCAACATACAATTCCTTTTATTGTTAGAAATATAAACATCACTGTTTGGTACACCGTGGCGAATGATTAAATTTGTGGTTATGGGAAAATCGTGTGGCCTTTATTTTTATCCAAACTATTTCCCTGCATTCCAGACTGAAAGAAGCCCAGCAATCAGTCCGCAACATCACTGCAGAGAAAAAAGTGGAGACCAAGCAGGTCAATGCAAACGGTCTGGTAAGAGTCCAACTTTGAGACAGTTATCTATAGACAGTCACTTATGGATGGTCATTAAGAATTTGAATAAAGACGTGATAGAATTACCATCACAGTAGCCAGTTAAGATTCATGGTTAATTTCTACTTGTGGAAAATACTGTTTGTTGAAGCAGGCCCCCAAAACCAAATTTGACCAGACTGTAATTATGAGGGGAAACAATGTCCATCTTTCCTGTTTCTATAACCAATGATTTAAAAGTCATTTTGGGTTCATTTTCAGGGTCACAACCATTTGCTGTCAGAGAAGATCATCTTAGGTTCTATGTAGTGTGTAATTATAAATATTGTGTAAAAGAAACTGAAACTTATGAAGGCCAAGCAAAATGCTGTTTTCTTTTTTTTTTCATAACAGAAGGAAAGACTGCGTCTAAAAGAAGCAAGCCTATCCAGCACCATAGACACAACTGACCCTCCACAATGACAGTATACTTTTGTCATTCATAAATTTAAGTTTGTTTTTTTTACTTTATTTCATATTTTGCTTCTAAATAGTCAGACTTACTTGTATTCTTAATGTACTGTAGTATTGAGGAAAGGTTCTCCAGGCTTACTAAAGGACTTTTTTAGTACATTTTTGTTGCACATTTTCAGTCCAGTCCCTGTACCTGACCTGTTTCAGAGGAATGTTTTGTGTTTGTTAAGCCACACAGTGACGTATAAAACATTCAAGCTAAAAAATGTCTAACTTAAGGCATGAACCAGTGAGAAACAAGTGCAGATGATGACAGATGATTAGGCCGGTGATTAGTATTCTAAGTGTTGGAACAGACGAGAAGGGAAATGAGGTTGCTGCTGAGGTTGTTACGTAAACAAACATTTTTTTCATATCTTTAGGCACTTTGCAGCCTGTCACATTAAAACATGTGTTCCTATTTCTTTAATTTAATCTACATCATTTAATATTAAAAAAATAAGGGATGGATTAATACTTCTGCTCAGTACTGTATTAGCATGTAACTTTGGCATGGGTATACCTTAATGAGATACAGAATACATTGTTTTTTTCTCTATCTGCTGATTTAATGTGATAATTTACATGAGATTTGAATCAGTTCACCTGAATTAAATATATTATTTTTATAGCACTTTTAACAACACACTTTCACGAACCAGCTCTATGGAAATGTAGCTTTAGATCCATAATGAACAAGCGAATATGACTGTGGTAAGAACGAACTCCCTAAGAAAAGATAAGCAGGAAAACTTGAGAGGAAGGCCATTTAAAAGGGAACCCATTCCTGGCGTTCCATGTCACTGCATATAGTGCAATAATAAAACATTATACCTGTATACTATATAGTCAAACAATCCTTAACATTAGGTGAGAATTTTCCATATGGCCTTATGGTTACAGCAGCAGTTTTGTAACCAAGACTGGTAACCAAGTAAATGTGGTTTTAATAAATATGGACAGACTGTCCAATAGCCCCAGCTTGTCTGTATTTAAAGAAAAACACCAGTCTATAAACCTCAACACACTCTTGCCAGGAACTTTCTTCGGTCTCACTTGATCAGATTCCCCACAACACACCCACAAACTGTTACAGACAACAAAAGATATCTTTATTTTGCATGTTGAGGATATTGTATTTTGAAATACTTGTTTGCATGAATAAAATACTAAAATACAATAACAGCATAAAAAGTTGTAGTCATATGATACTGTATGTAAAGTAAACATTTGAAAATGGAAATTGTTTTTGTATACTTATTTTCTTATTTATTTAAAATATGTTGTTTGAAAAGGATGAATCGATTGTAGTAGCAATGAGAAGTTTAGTTCGGAAATTCAAATACAAAACTGAAGACAATAAATATCCATATCATTTAAAAATAAAAAAATACATTTTTTGTTTTTTCAGCATTCAGAATAATTAAAAAGCAGTATGTACATTAATGACTCTTTCCTTTTCATCATTCAAGATACCTTCATCCACATAGTGGAGACTGACAGGATTTTTCACTGATTATTGGAATAGCATATATTTACATATATATAAAATAAAATAGAAAATAATCTTTGAACACAAAACATGGCCCACATCTGTTTTACTAAAAGTCATGTTTGTGCAATAGTAAGCATAGCATGCATTCCATACCATTTTCATATGGTATCCTTAACTGTAATTTTCAATTACCATTTATCATTTAAGAAATCTCCTCAGAAATGGCAGTAGCTACAGTGGAATAAGAGCACTTTTTTCCCAAGATGCCTGAAACAGACTTTTTTTTTAAACAAACTGTAAAAGTCCACAGAGGCTACATTTACACACGGATTAAAATAATGTGAGTACTGCAACAGAAGCTCCAACAGACCTCTAAGAGAAACAATGGTGGTATTTTTCTAAAATATACTACTCACTCATTCTCTATACCACTTATCCTGAACAGGATCACGGGACACCTTGAGAATATCCCAGGGAACTTTGGCACTAGGCGGGATACACCCTGGACTGGGTTTCAGTCCATTGCAGTAATACATACTAATACTGCTGAAATAATATACTACTTAAAATAATACCATGTGTTATCGATAGTCTGTGACTATTTTTGAAATATTGCACACTCTCCGAGAATTTGCAACTAAACTGTATGTTTCCTTTACCCTGGGGTGGTACCATCAAGAGTGCACCATTCTTACTTTTAGTGTGTATCTTCATACAGACTAAAACTTTAGTCTAAAATGATGTGCATTGGGTTTATAAATCATTAATTAACTATAAAAACCACAAAATGATAAAGATACACTATGTCCATGATCCCAGATGTACAAACACACATTAAAGGTACAAAAGATTGACTCTTAAAAGCACTACTGCATTAAGAAGGAAAGGTTGGGTTTAGTTTGGCACTGTCGCCTTGCACCTCAGGGGTCCAGAATCGATTCCCCCATCAGGTTTGTGTGCATGGAGTTTGCATGTTCTCCCTGTGCTTGGTGGGTTTCCTCCCACAGTCCAATAACATGCAGATTAGGCTAACTTGCATTCCCAAATCGCCTGTAGTGTGTGATTTAGGGTGCGATTGTGTGCCCTGCAATAGATTGGTACCCATCCAGGATGTTTTCTGCCTCGTGCCCTAAGACTCCTTGGATAGGCTCCATGCCCCCCGCGACCCTGTGTACCGAATAAAGCATTATAGGCAATGAGTAAATGTACCAGTTTAAAAGAAGGTACTGTCAAAAGTGCACCATTCTTACTTTTAGTGTGTATCTTTTACAGAGTAAAACTTTACTTTTTACTCTGATACGCATTAGGTTTATAAATTTTTAAGTATAAAAACCACAAAACAATTAAGATACACTATGTCCATGGTCCCAGCTGAAAAATACAAATTAAAGGTACAAAAGACTGACTCTTAAAGGCACTACTCCATCAAGTAAGAAAGGTGGAGTTTAGTAGGTCTAGTCCTCAAGCTCCAATTAGAGCTTCATTAAAAATGCATCTTATCCCCCCATAGAAGCAAACCGTAGTAGTAGGCTTTATTATGGACTGTGTGTGACTGTGTAATGCTGATACGGGAAAGAAACACGTTGCCGTGATCAGCACCTATTAATCCAAGTCTATGGAAGCGCAGCGGCACTGTTTGACGCGACGCACGCGCTTCCGTCTGATTCTCGGGATCTGGCTCGGGCATATCAGCGTGTACGTGACGACGGTGAACGTTTTCGGCTTGCAGAACGAGCAGGACTGGAAGGCGCTTTCCTCTTGGTAGACGTGTCGCGGAATGTAAAATGAGTTGCACTGGCCGTAGCAGAAGCTGTTAACGATGGTACGGCTGACGCAGCCCTCTTCCTGCAGGGTCTGTTTCAGCGGCTGCGTCTTGCACCAGTCCCGCTTCAGGTAGTGGCGCTCGGTCACGTGCAGAGCCTCCTGGCTGGAGTCGAGCACGTCCTGTGCCGGCGCATGCGCGGATGTTCCCGATGAGGACCAGAGCGGTGCAGGCGGCGCTGTCTGCTCCCAGGAGTTCGGGCTGAGTTTAGCGTGATGAGGAATCACGCCTTGAAAGCCGCCGCTGCTCCAGCATTTCACAGGACTGCAGAGTAGCCACAGACCCAGGATCACGGCAAACGATGCCACTTTCGCCATCTTTTCGGATAAATATAGAAAGCAAAAGTGCTTATAGGACACAGCATGAAGTTAAATATTACTCATTATTTCTGCTAAAAGGTGTAGGATTTGGATTGTAATTATTCAAACTATTTCAAAACTATCTTGAAATAGTGTAATCTGTATAATCAGGCAATCTGCCAAAACTTATTAAAAAATATATATTTTCTGTCAATTTTTTTATTAAATCATTCTTTTTAATATTGTATATAAATAAACAAATCTGACAGGTTCCTCTTTCTCATTTTCAGTTATCAGACTTCAGGTATCAGAAACCATATTTCTGTAACAAGCTAACATTAATATGCAAAGGCTAGTGATGAACTTGAAAACATTCAAGTTTCTATCATCACTCTTACCTTGTGAATTGCCAGGTGTTGCTTTTGTGCATAAAGTTCACGCGGGATAATTATGTCCAGCCTCGTGCCTTGAACAACGAAAGTCAATTGAAGATTCAATATCCACAGCTGATACGCTGAGCAACAGAAATTACGAAGCGTGCGCGCAGAGTTTTAAGTGTAAGTGGGCAGGATGCAGTGAGACAGACCCGCCTCCACCTCAGCCTGGCACATGGAGCTCTTAGTTAATGTACCGCATGTTTGTGGGAGATGATTCAATAAGTTAGTTGAGTGAAATGTCTGAGGAAAACAAAAAACTTAATAAAAAAATTTTAAATCTTAAATTAATGAAAACTCAAATGCAAAGAAAAGCAATGAGGTATCTATGTTGTGAAACATATTTTATATAGAATTTTACAGACCACACAAATCATAAATTTACCCAAAACTGCCTGCTTTTCCTTACAGACATAATGTAAAGCCTGCATTAAAAATTAATGTTCATCCCAAATAGTTAATCCCTTTTGCTTTTCGTACATTGTTCTCAAGCTTTGACACAAATTATAAAGCAGTTGGGTTCATCATACATTTCTAAATGTTACATTTTTACTTTTGGTAACACTGAAGAAGAACTAAAAACACACATGGTATCATTATTTATTTATTTATTTATTTATTTTCTTACCTACTTATTTACTTACCTACTGACTTTTACTGGCTTACACAACTATTGCATGACAAAGAATTCTACAATACCCAAACATGTCTAAAGTGCACAAATCTCACATCTGGAAGATACAGGTGTGTGACAAATGTGGTGTGATCAAGTAGAGTTCAGCAAATAAATACCAAATGTACCATATTAAAAATATTTTTTTAAGAAAGTTTTTTTTTTTTTAAACACGTGAAAAAAATGCATGTGAATATGTTTGTTTTATTTTATTTTTGTGTTAACTTTCTTAAAACAAAAAATGATGTCAGGGAAAAATATTTTTAAATGATCACTATCTTCAGTTTCATCAGTTTGATCTTATGATTTAGATTTACTGGTTTAAATTTTAACATGCATTAACTGATCAATACAATATAACTCAATTATACATCTGCCTTATAATATTATATTTAGACTTGTCTTGTAGTGGTTTCCATTTCTTGCTCCTCTGGAAAATGTGGCACAGATTTCTTAGCCACCACATTGTCCAGTCTCTGTCCCATCAGATATGGGTTGGTGCTCTGAAACAGAAAACAGAACGGCGTCTGTCAGCTTTTTTCTTAACGTGATACCAGCACAAAAAGTCTTGTGGACAGGGGTGTTATGTTTTTAAATTCTTAGGTTATCTTCAACCAGTCTAAAACCACATGATTTTATGTTATGACTGTATTAATGGATGGTTAAAACACACGCGCACACACACGTGCACAGATGCACATGCGTGCACACACACGAACAAGCCAGTTGTGAAAACTGAAGGAAAATTTAATTTTCATTTTTGAATTATTTATTATTTGAATACTTTTTTTTGCAAAAGTGTTTCGGCACATTCTAATTTCATATACCAAAAAAGAACCTAATTGTAATTTTTTTACAAAAAAGCAAAGCATCCATGAAATCTTTTGCATTGCCAATGTGTAACATGTCACTATAAGCTGAAAGAGAGTGTTTGTGACGAAAGGCAGTGTGCTGAGCAAATCTTTTTTGTTTGTTTTGGGGGAGTAGCAGTCAGACACATAAGGGATGAAAATTGAAAACCACTAGGGTACTGTAAGGCGCTTGGAAAATATAAACCACTAGACTGGTAGAGATATCTGTTTTATCATATATTGTGACTAAACTGTGAAACCATGACACCATGACACTGGAACATCCATTCTAGTGGGTGTACATCTCAGATATTGTTAAATCAAGTTATCAAACAATAGTATTATAAAATACCCTTTTTCTTCTTTTTGGTCCTCCTTTCAGTTTTTCATACAGCAGCTTTTTATTCTGGAAGTACAATAAAAAAAATTGTCAGTCATTGGCAGAATAATTATTTTTCCCTTTAAATTTTCCTACACAAGAAAAAGAAAAAGTTGTAATTAGTCGAAATAGTAAGTGCTTGCATATTTTTTTCAACTAGAATAAAAATGGTTCAAATTAATCTTTTAATTTATTATAAAAAATATTTTATGTTTAGATTTTTTAACATAATGAATAAAGATTTACAGATTCAAGTCAATATCCTCAACAGCAACACATAAAGTCTGTTTCAGTTAGAGAGTTATGTTGTGCTGTTCTGAGACCAGATGTTATCCAGATGCTAATCTTTAGTTTGGTAATCTATGTCCAAGTTGTCTACACTGTAACTCACCCATTTGGCCAGTGAGGGGTAGTCATGCTCTGGGTCAAAGAGATGTTGGTGTTTCTGAAACTCTCGGCTGAACTCAGCTGTGTCTGGTGAATTCTCCAAACACCCATCAGAAGCTAAAAACAACAACAAAAACAAAAGAAAAATTTATCAGAAAACTAAAACCATATATAAAATGTATTCTAATAAATACAATTTATTCTTATTTTTATCTACTTTATCTAATAGAAATAAGTAAAATTTAACTTCCTATTACTGTATGGTGAGTTTATAATAATAAATATATGATGAAAAAAATTATATGGTGTTAATAATAATAAACATTTTTCAAGCATAATATTTAAGTGGGACTAGATTAGGTCTTTCATTCAGTTATTCTAGACTCTTTCGTACCCGTTTTTCCCAAAGGACATGGGTTAGGGGGATCAGGATATCCATGGTCCTGGCTGAAGTCTTTTGGGACATTGTCCCCAGTCAATTCTGCAACAATATTAGGGATGTTTCCATAAGGGCCAAGATGTTGAAGTCCCTCATGAGCACCACCTAGAGGACACACACTTCCATAACTTATCATGCAGACAGAATTAAACACATTAACAGTTAAAGAAAAAGAAGAACATACAAATAAAAAGACACACATTATACAATAGTTACTTTAAGTCCACTAATTTGATTGGACAAGTAGACCTCCAAGAGCGCTAATATGTTGTACAACAGCATAGGTATATTTCGTAGTTTGCAGGCTTGGAGGCTCAGCCTAACGTATGCTGTTATTCAGCATAGCATCACTCTTAATTATGCTGTGAGTATGGTAGAAAAATATTCCTAATTAACCAGATCACCATTTTACAAACAGCAAGCCACTGTTCAAGAATAAAAATGTAACATGAAACATAAAACCAGCCTATAAGCAGATAATATTGCTAACATCGCCAAAAACAAGTTTAAAAAATGAGAAATTATTTTTCAGTTTTCTGTAAACGTTTTTATCCTGAAATTGTCTTGACAATAAAATTGCTGTAATATAAAACATGAAATAAAACTACATAAAAAGAGTATTAATTAATTCATTAATTCATACATTCATTCTTGCATTCATTCATTCATATTCTGCAGTCACTTTATCCAAGGTTCCAGTGGATTCAGGTTCCGCTGACAGAAGATGATGCCAACCGACCATGAATCAAAAGTATTTTGTTTGTTTGTTTGTTTGTTTAACATTTAACCATACAAACTCGACTTACATAAAAAAGTTACTTAAATTTAAAATCTCTTTTTTTAAAAATCCAAAATAAAAATAATTGCAAGAACTTGATTTATTTACTGAAACTGTCTATTGTTTTTATTTCCTTAGTAACCCGATTCACCCACATTGCTTAAGTAATGTTGCTTGTAATTTAATGTATTTTTATAATATAAGGTTCAAGGCTTGGGCACATCTAGAATTTAATTCTAATTCTCTTTAAACGAGCTCAACACAATGGAGTGATTTACAGTAATAGACCTGTGAACAGGCTACGGAGTGATTTTTATTAAAGTGTATTCATATATTTACTTATGCATTCATAATATTCTAATATTAATTGGTGTGTGTGTGTGTGTGTGTTTACCCTGAATGTTGAGCGGGCCTGCTACATTAGCGGCTTGGTGAGCGGTGAACTCCTCGCGGGGTCGCGCGATGCCCAGCTGCTCCATCACCCCGTGCAGGAGCCGCTCGATGTCGGCGTCTGCGCGCGCGCTCCGTCCGCACACCAGCGCCGCCATGCTCAACACCAGCGCCCAGACCACCGAGCCCATCACTGCACCAGCGAGTGCGCAACAAACACCATGCGAATCACAACATGGTCATTTTATTCTGATATCATTACCAATATTCGCTATATTTCTATCCCTAAAAATGAACGCATGCTTTATTATGATCCACAAAATGCAAACGCATATTTGTGTATATTTCTCATGCATATATTGCAGTTTAATTTGAAGCAAACACGCAACATTAGAATGTACACCGCAGTGTTGACGCCATGGCTTTCCACCCAAATCCAGCTCCATCTTTCGCAAACAGGAAAGCACAATGTCTCACATTTCTCTAAGCATCAAAACGACAACTAAGCATTGCGCTCATACGACCAATCCT
The DNA here is from genome assembly GCA_030014215.1 of Clariallabes teugelsi. Classification (NCBI taxonomy): domain Eukaryota; kingdom Metazoa; phylum Chordata; class Actinopteri; order Siluriformes; family Clariidae; genus Clariallabes; species Clariallabes teugelsi. The sequence goes on from JAQMYG010000020.1 coordinate 9,430,455, forward strand.
GAAACAAGGATTAAAAACAAGACCTTACCGTTTAATGAGTATCAGAAGGGGCTACGATGATGATGATGAGAAGAGAGACGCTCTTCCTTCTCTCTTCCGGAATACTGCACTGTTGCTAAGCGACCCAGTTCCTCTCCGTTGCACGCTGGGCAAAAGGACACAAGGACAGGCAACTCCCCTTTATTACTCATCTTTATTATTAAAAAGTTTTTTTACATTACACACATATAGTATATTTTAACAGGAAAAAATCTTACTTTGGAAACAGAATAGACTTTTTTTATTGACACTGCACATAAAACAAATTGAATGAAACTAAAAATTAAAATAATTATTCCACTTGAAGAATTGCAGTGGCACTATGTACAGGTAGGGTGGTTGGGAGTTAATACATAGTCGAGAATATTGCACATAGGTCTGTGAAAGTAACTTTAAGTGTGCATGTGTGTGGTGCACATGGTCCCCAACAGTCATTGTCAATGTCTGGCATTATTTACTTCTTTACTATTATTTACTATGTGATGTGATGGACCTGAAACAGCTGCCAGAGGGCAGCAAGTCAAACAGATGATATTCACAAGGGGACGGGACTTTCAGTACATTGGTTGCTCTGCTTTGGCAAAGACAGCTGAATTAGTCTTCAAAGGGGGCAGTGAGCAGCAGATGATTTTCAGGGAGGTGTTGATTACTCTTTGAAGGGCTTTCTTGTCTGCTGCAGAACAGCTGGTGCATGCAATGCAATGCAAAGCATGCGCCCAATAGTTATAGGACACAAATACTGTATTCATGCAGGGTGGGTTATTTTCTAACGTTTCCTTATTACATGTTATGATAATATGGTTTGCAGTTGCTCACCAGGGACAAGCCTGGAGAATATTTACCCTAGATGAGACACCAGCCTACTTCGTAGCAATTCACATTTGATTGCAATTCAGCATAGCCAGTTCTTCATGTTTATGGATGGGGTAGTAACCAAGAAAACCCAGATGAAATTTATGTAAGCGTGAGGAGATCTTTCGAAACTACACACAAACTCAGGATTAAAAAAGAGAAGAATCGGTGACCCAAGCTGTGAGGTGGCAAAGGTACCTGCGGGGGCCAGGGGTAGATCAGTGGTTAAGCCATTGGACTAGGGTTCGGAAGATCCCAGGTTCAAACCCCACAACCACCAAATTGCCACTGTTGTGCCCTTGAGCAAGGCCCTTAACCCTCAACTGCTCAGATGTGTACACAGCAAAATTGTCAGTGTTAATTTAACTCCCACAGTGTTAAATTCAACACTATTCCAGTGTTTATATAATCCTCACCAGTCCAGAGTTAATTTAACACTTTGCATAGTGTTAATATTTTAACTACACAATA
>JAQMYG010000020.1:9440495-9457734 GCA_030014215.1 Clariallabes teugelsi
GGAGATTAATGCATTTTTTGGACGCCTTCAGCATTCCTTTACAATGTAGAAAGAAATAAAAATCAGGAACGATCATGAAGTTAGAAAGTGACCCCAAACTTTCTAACGGTAGTGTACCTAAGACCAATCAGCTTTATAAACAAGTTCTGATAAAGTATCAATCATGGTTGTGTTAGTAAGTAGTACCATTTTTATATAGGCTCTTCTTTTGGCTCGCATTTATGATCCATTCCCTTAACCTGAGTAGTTTCAGAGGACTGTTTTGTTTATTAAGCCACACAGTGAGATATGAATCATTCAAGCATAAAAAATGCATCTAATTTAAGGCATGAATGAGTAAAAAACAAATGCAGATGATGACAGAAGACATCGATTAATATAGTGAGTAGACTGAGTCAGTGGTTGGAACGGATGAGATGGGAAATGAGGTTGCTGCTGAGGTTGCTACATAAACAAACAAGTAAATAAATTTTAATTGTATCATTAGGCTCTTTGTAAAACGTTTGTTTCCGTTTCTTTTATTTAATTTACATAATTTAATTTAACATGAAGAAATGAGGGGAGGCTCTCATTTCTTGGTTCACCCATTGTCACCCAAATTACTAAAGACTTAATGCCACATATGATGTTCCCATAGAATAGCAGCGATTGTCACACCACAATTTGTGGCCACAAGATACCTGGCCTCAAAATATTATTTTATGCCTCAATATATTAAACCAAGACTGCTTGACAATTACACCTGTATATATTTTTAAACACCAAATTACAGAATTGGCTTTTGTTTTGCCATTACAGTATAATAAACGCCCACTCTTTTGGAAAGACGTTCTACTAGATTTTGGACCATGGCTATTGGGAGTTGTGCTTAATCAGCCACAAAAGCATTAATGAGGTCAGGCACTGATATTGGTTGATTAGACCTGGCACATATTAAATATTCCAGTACAGTACATCCAAAAAGGTTCAGAATACTGGTTTCAGCCAACCTTTGCAAAACATATAATGCTGGAACAGGTTTGCACCCTTTATTTCAAATGAAGGGAAACTATCATGCTACATCACACAAAGAAATCCTATATCATTGTGGCAACAGTTTGGCAAACGTCCACAAATGTGATGGTCAGATGTCCACAATGTTTTTAATTACATTTTGTATATTGTGGTTAATTAGTTTCAACAATCAGTCAATAAATCATTTCGACTTCAGTGTCTGTCTGGGAAACTTGTAGTTGTCAAACTCAACTCAACACATTGTAGCAGATTGTTGTGTAGTTGCATAGTACCTGGCATGCTACTATCAAGTATAGTTTACTGTGCTACTACAGTGCAACTCAAATCATTTATACCCGCTCCCTGTTTTAAGGCATCACAAGTGACACAGTCTTAACAAGGTCTATTATGTGTCATGTCAGCTGAAACAGCGGTCATCAGGAGCATAAACTTAATGGCACAACGTTGACAGGCATGCTAATCAGGAACATCAATATAAATATTCCTCATTACAGTGCAGTTAGGTACTTCACACAACAGGGTCAGACACACTGGCTCTAAAACAAGACCTCTCACTTAAGCTTTATAGCCATGGGCATTATGCTGCCTGTTTAAAGTTAAATCATGGCAGAAAGTGGCATTTAAACAACAGTATGTGGAAAAAAGATTTTAAATTGCATTAAGTATAAAAATATATATTGGTTATTCCTTGTTACATTTAGGCCTCAAATTTTACTTATTTGGGAAGTACACACCTTAGTGAAACAACAGACATTCTGGACTTAAATTTTGCAGGGAATCAAATGACCTGTACAATATGCATTTATAACTCTTGGCAGAGGAAGATTGACTGCTTCAGCTCATACCATGAGTGCCCCAGATAACAGCTATAAATACACAGGGCTTTCAAAACCCTAATTTCAAAACCCTAGTCTACCCAACCCAAATTTAAAACCTCAGAATCCTACTTGAGTTGTTATTTGGTTTTACATGTTGCAGACTTTAAAAATGGTAGGCAACAGAAGAATTCACACAAAGTAAAATTATAATTTTATTTACATTTAACAAAGAAACAGGACTGGGTTTAAAGGGAATTCATAAGCAGTTTGTACATAAAAAGCAGTAATGGCGTTTGTGCAAGCTATAAATAAACCCTTTCCCCAACTGCACAATTTAAAAAAAAAAAAATGTGCTAAGCTGCATTTGTTATAACAAAAAATCATACACCAATATACAAAAGTTGTTGCAGCATCTCAGTCCTACTGAGTGAATGTTGCAAGTAATACATGGAGGTCATCAAAAGAGCAATGACCTCTTCAAGTGTTAATGTTCATATAACGTCTGTTCACTCAAAACATAGCTTAGAAGTCAGCATCAAGTCGGAAGGTGTTGTCTGTGGGTCCAGACATGACTCCCATGCGCTGGTATTCTCCTACTCTTTTCTCAAAAAAGTTGGTCTTGCCTTCCAAGGAAATGTTCTCCATGAAATCAAATGGATTCTCTACTTTATATATCTAAAGGGAGGGGAAAAGTACAAATAAATACAAGTAATGTCAACCAGCCTCAGATATTCAGGTAAAATCTGTGCCTTTTCCTTAATGAGTCGGCAACAAAAAGGCTATTGATCTGCACCTTTTAACTTGCATCTTGTATGTTTAAATTCAACTGTGGTGTATTTGCCTTTCAGTCACAGGTGAACTTTAATAATTCACATCCACTCATTTTTACAAAGTTATCCATAAATTATCAAATAAAGCCAAAAAATGAGGCTGAACTGGAGATGAGCAGAAATTATGGGCTGGGTATGTGTGCACATGTAAACGTACATTTTAAAATTCAGTAAATCTCCAGCATACTTAAATCTCAATAGCACAGTTTTACAATAGCACAGATCCTTACCTTGCTGAAGCCCAGCTCCAACATAAGCCTGTCAGCCACAAATTCAATGTACTGCTTCATTAAGTCACAGTTCATGCCAATCAGTTTAACCGGCAGAGCCTGGGTCAGGAACTCCTGTGTGCCACAAAGTGAAGAGTAGGTCAATGCCTTTAAAAGTATAATCAATGATGCACATGCATCTGATGAAACTCAAGGTATGTTAATACCTGCTCAATCTGAACTGCATTCACAATGATTTTCTTGACAGTTGCTTCTGAAGGCTTGTTCACCAAGTGCTTGAACATTAAACAGGCAAAGTCACAGTGAAGCCCCTGAAATCCAAAAGAATAAAAATTTATTCACTGTACAACATTTACATTTGTTGCCATTTGCATTACAACACTCCATCTACCTCATCTCTGCTGATTAGTTCATTGGAGAAGGTAAGGCCTGGCATCAGACCCCTCTTCTTAAGCCAGAAAATTGCAGCAAAAGAGCCAGAGAAGAAAATTCCCTCCACAGCAGCAAAGGCCACCACTCGCTCACCTGCAGAGAACAGTTTATTAAACATTCTAAAATGCTTAAAGCATGTGATGAACTGGATTATACTTTGGCAAATTAAAAATGTTTCTACACTATTAGGAGGAAAAAAATAAATCAATAATTTGCATTCCAATGCTTGGGGGGGACCCTGCAAGACTTATTCCTAAACCACTGTAACTGATTAGACAGCACTGAAGTGAATGATGGAGTCTAGAGTCACACAAGGTGAGCCACAGCATGGTAAGTGCATCATCTGCACAAATGTTTCCATAAGGCTGACAGTAAGAGCATGTGGTGGACTTGGACTTTTTGCACCAGCGTCTATGTATGCACAGGTAAACTGTCAATTAAATTTGATCATTGAGATTTGGGATTCAATTACATAGTACCAATTTCTCTCAAGAATCCAAGTTTCATATAGGTTTAAAAAAGTAAAATGTTGTGTAAATTGTGTAAATGGTCTTATTGCTTAAGTGACCTCACGCAAATTAATAATCTTTCCCCCTGCTTCAAATTTCACTCCAGTGGATGGCAGTGTTGCACCAATTGTGCATCAAACTACCAGCAGCAGGAAGGTTGTATTTTCTGCCAAGACTGGCTATATTTTACAAGAAACAGCAAGATTAAAAAGGTGTGAGCCAATTCTAAACTGAAAACTTGGCCATCCATTCAATTAACTGAATGGACCAAAGATACATTAATTGCAAAATTGGTAAATTGGTAATTTGCACATCTCTTGCAGAACCTTCAGTCTTAAAATGCTGCATTTTATACTATGCAACACTTTCCTAGATGTCTAATTATACTTGCCCTTCATTAAACCTGACAGAATACAAATGCAGGCTAATAACCGCAAGGGTAACTTTCAAAATAAATTCCAAATACATTCGTCACTGGAAAAAGGAGGGAAGAGAAAAAAGTGTGATGTTTAAGTGACATACCGTATTGTGCATCTTTGTTGCCAATCCAGTTCAGGGCCCAGTCAGCCTTCTTCTTCACACAAGGAAGAGTCTCAATGGCATTGAAGAGGTAGTCCCTGCAGAAGAAATATTTTAGATAAAGTCTACAACTGAACACTTCTTCCAAATTCTAAATAGTGAGGGCTCAGAAAAGCGACTGTTTCATGCTGGTGCCCTCCAGTCAGTTGACCACATGCCTACTGATCTGAAGTCAGACACCAGCACTCAGCTCCCATCATCAGCTGAGGTCCGTACCCCTGCGCATCTCATCACTGCCCCCTAGCATACACATCTGCGCAATTTACCTCTCTTTGGAATCCTTGATGTAGGTGTCAATAAGCAGGCTGTACATCTCAGAGTGAATGTTTTCCATAGCGATCTGGAAGCCATAAAAACAGCGCGCCTCTGTCACTTGGACCTCCTGAGTGAAGCGCTCCACCTAGTGATGAGATCACCACATGCAATAAGAACCACTGTTTAAAACATGGAAGATGAATTGAAAATACCAGACAGAATAGATCCTAAACTCACTAGATTTTCGTTGACAATGCCATCACTTGCAGCAAAGAACGCCAACACGTGAGAAATGAAATATCGTTCGTCATCTTTTAAGGACTCCCAATGCTGGAGGTCTTTGGAGAGGTCAACCTGCAGGGGGGAGAAAAAGAAAGTGAGTAAGGCCACCTCAGCATTAAGGAAGTCAGAACCTATAGACCCAAACCCATTCCAAACATGACATACCTCTTCAGCTGTCCAAAAAGAGGCCTCTGCCTTCTTGTACATCTGCCAGATGTCATGGTATTGAATGGGGAAGATGACAAAGCGACGTGGATTTTCCTTCAGAAGAGGCTCCTCCTCTACACCTTTGTTGACCTTTGGCTTCTGCAGGAATTGAGAGAAAACAAGCTTTAGAAATGCAGTGCTTAATTAATAAATAAATAAATAAATAAAACTTTTATAGTTCATTTAAAGCCAAGGCATTCATTGTTATCCACAAACATTGTGGCTGCAGGTCAACAAGTCGGCCAGGAAGGCAGCCACACCCAGTTACACTTGTTTACGCAGGCCCTCCAACCAAGTTTGCATCTTATTCTGATTATTAAATCCTGAAACTGAATTGACTCAAAATTGAAGAGCAGCAACTCAAGGCCTTTAAAAAAAAAAATTTATTGGATGAGTCCAAGTAACACAAGCTGCGTCAAATTATATCCAACAGCCAATTCTCACAAAATGTACCAACTCATTTCAGGTTTATAAGAGATTTTACAAGACCAACATCTGTTTACATCTATTAGTGAAGGTCTTGCATCATTCGATTGTGGCTTGCATCATTGGGTGCAAAATACACAATAGGGTCTTAAAGACAAATTCACTCAATTATTTTGACTGGATATTCACACCAAGTTTGGTTAAAATTGAGAATTAAATAGTAACTTAAACATCTTTGTAGTGCAAACTATACAACAAGATTTGTTCCAAGATTGCCATTTGTATACATGCACACTATGAGCGAGTGAAAGTTGTGCTGAAGCTCCAAATAAGCAATAAATAAACTACAAGTAGAATAACCCTACAAGAAATAAATAGTGCAAGGGTTTAACCTGTCAGTCTATACACACTATCTTGAACTGTAATGTTAAACATGGATGCCCCCAAGATAAAGAACTAGCACTTCAGATTTTTAAATTGCATATTTAATATATTTACATTTCTATATTAAACTTTGTTCCTCTCTAATCAATGATATAAAGGACAGTATGGTCCTTATTTGGGGCAGTGGTGGCTCAGTTGGTTAAGGCTGTGGGTTACTGATCAGAAGGTCAGGGGTTCGAACCCCAGCATCGACAAGTTGCCACTGTTGAGCCCTTGAGCAAGGCCCTTAACCCTATCTGCTCCAGGGGCGCTGCTCCGTAAGCTGGCTGACCCTGCGCTCTAACCCTAGTTTCCTAATTGGGATATGCGAAAATTGAGCAATTTCCCTCTGGGATTAATAAAGTTCTATAAAATAAAAGTGAAAATAAATATCTAGGACTTCTTTTTAAACCAAATACATGTACGCTTGTTATAGCACGATATGATTCATATTGAATTTTTTCCCCCAACATCTCTCTAGTTATTGTACAGAGTTGCATTAGGAGAATTAAAGCAACCACTTTGTGTGCAAGGAAAAGGTGTAAAATGCAAAGTTAGCTATGCGAACACAATAGGCTAGCCAGTTAGCGGATTAGCACTCCTGCCGCCAAAATGTCAGCTGTTGACTTCGTCCCCCTCCCTCTGATGGTGATTTACTAACCGAGTTAACCGGTTTCTCCTGATGAGCACATTGAGGTGTCCACTGTTTAAACACTAAAATGTAATTGAATTAAAAATTTAAAAAATAAAAAAAAAAACTCTTAGGTGAACTCTTAGGTGAGAGGAATTTCTAGCGTTGCTCACCTCAGAGTCCTCAAAGATTTTCCGCGCCGTTTTGGAGGCCAGAATTCGTGTCGAGTTCAAACTTGGTGGCTGCAGAAACATAAAACATACCATTTAATTACTACTAGGTGCTAAAACACAATTCTACGAGCTTCACGGTTCAACTAAATACTTTTCCTCCATTTTTAATTTAACAATGACCTAGTTCAAGAAGGTTTAACATATACTTCAACACAGTTAATCTATTTAGATATTTAATACTACTGTACTTACCGTGTTTTCTTTATCTCCCAGAGACATGCTGCCCAGCTTAACGGAAACGCCATTCTCATTCTTGGACTTGAGGGGAGAGCGAGTAGACATCATGGTTACGTTTAAAGCAAATAAAATCAAGTACAACGCGAGGTAAAAACAAGAAGATGGACAAGGGAAATAAAAGGAACTTAAAAAAAAGAAGACACGAAGCCTGTACACTGGAGCGAAAAAAGTGGCTGAATCCGCTCCAGCTGCTCCTTTTTATTTCGTTCTTGGCGCTCGATCCGCTCCAGCCAATCAGAGTAAATCTCGTGCTAGCCCTTTAACTGCCATTGAAGCCGTCAGCCAATCAGAAGCCATCAGAGAATTGCGTCATCAGAGAATTGCGGGAAATTTGAAGGTTTGTTCTGTACAAATATGCGGGGTTTTATTTAGGATTCTGAAAAAGGCGCCAAAATGTCAGCGATTAAACTATATACATACAAATCAATCCTTTTTTATTTTTCTTCCAATGGTGAAATAACGTATATTTGTGTTTATCAGTGAGGACAACAGTAATGAAGACACTGCATTTGCTTGAACAGTAACATGAACAAAGAAAAGCCCTGAAACTTGTGAGTTACAAAATAAACGATATAAATCTACAGATCTTAAAACAGTATTATACGCGATCATAAAGAATAAGAAGAATAATCCTCTAAACAAGATTAAGAACAGTTTCCTGGTGTGTAACAGTACATTCAAACACACAGCTTTCCCGCCAGATTCAAGAGTGTCTATTAAATTTAGCTTTTTAAAACCCCATATGATATTTTTAGATATATTCCTACGATTTTGTTCATACCTTGTCACGTTGTTTAATAGGCCAAATCTGTATCTGCAAGTAACTTTGTTTCATTCATAAACTTTTGGCGCGACAATACAAGCCACAACATTGTCAACCCAGATGTCTATTTATAGAGATGCTTTCTACTGAACTATATGGTGTTGTTAACAATAGAATAACGAATTCGTTATTGTTTTTTACAGTATTAGAAGCTGAATATTAAGATTTATACTGTATATCACACTCGCGCTAAAATACATAGCTAGCTAAGGGAGTGGTGCATGTTTACAGAGAGGTGAATGCAGTACAGCTGAGTACTTTTTAAATCATCCAGAGCAAAACTGGTTAAAACAACCCCATACAGCATTAAAGATCAAGTACAATATGATGTTTTGCATTATTTAGGTTATAACCTTAGGGCTATTTTCCTGCACCGACCAACATAAAGAACGAGCCAACGAGTTGCAAGAATGAAAAAAGAGGAGACCGCGCGCGCAGCAGTTTGTGTTTGATCCAGGCTCACCGCCACAACGTGGTGGGAGGAACGAAACACAGATAAAGTCTTGGGCCAAATCCAAAATGGCTCCCTCTTGAATACTTTTTATTTTATTTATTTTATTTTGCACAAAACAGAAACATTGAATCCAATATATATTAAAAATAAACATTTATCATTTCGTTTTTTTCCATATTTGTGATACTTAAATGATTCAGATCATCAAACATTTTTATATTACACAAAGACAATTTTTGAGTGAATACAAAAATTCAGTTTTAAAATTATGATTTCATTTACTCTCACTCATTCATCTTCTATACGGCTTTATCCTGTATTCAGGGTCGCGGGGGCCTGGAACCTATCCCAGGAGGCTTAGGGTACGAAGCGGGATACACCCTGGACAGGGTGCCAATCCATCGCAGGGCACACACACATACACACACACTCATTCACACACCACGGGAAATTTGGGAACGCCAATTAGCCTAACCTGCATATCTTTGGACTGTGGGAGGAAACCGAAGTACCCGGAGGAAACCCACCAAGCACAGGGAGAACATGCAAACTCCATTCACACAGAGATGGGAATCGAGCCCGGACCCTGGAGGTGCAAGGCGACAGTGCTAACCACTACACCACGCCCCGCTTGATTTCATTTATTCAAAGAAAAAAAAGCTGTCCAAATCTACCTGGCCCTAAGCAAAAAAAAGTAAAACCCAATAACTGCTTGTGCCACCTTTGGCAGAAACAACTGCAAGTTTGTGATAACTAACAATGAATCTTTTACATCACCGTGGAGGAATTTTAGACTACTCTTCTTTGAAGAATTATTTTAATTCAGTCACACAGGATTGTTTTCAAGCATAACCGGCCTGTCTAAGGTCATGCCACAAGATTTAAATCCAGAGTTAGACTAAGCCAATCTTTTTCTGAAATGCTGTGATAGTTTTCCACCAGATGTAACTGGTCACACACCTTCCAAACAGTCCACAGAATATTTTCCCAAAAGTTTTGGGGATAATCATGATATTTTCTGGCAAATGTGAGATGAGCCTTTGTTTTCTTTTTGGTTAGCAGTGGCTTTTGCCCCATGGATGCCATTTTTGCCCAGTCTCTTTCTTATGGTTAAATCATGAACACTGACCTTAACTAAGGCAAGTGAGTACTGCAGTTCTTTAGATGTTGTTCTGGAATCTTCTATGAGCTCCTGGATGAGTCGGTAATGTGCTCTTGGAGTGATTTTGGTTGGATGGCCACTTCTGGGAAGGTTCAGCACTGTTCCAATTCCTCCTTTTTGTAATCAAAGACCAAAACGAGTGTTTTTAAAAGAAAAATAAAACTTAGAAATGAACTTTGAAAAAAAAAAAAAAAAACTATCTGAATATCTGACCAAAACTCTTTTTCTACAATCAAGATCCAAAACAAATGTTTGGGGGAGCAGAGTTACAGAAGGAGCAGCTGGTGTCAATACCCCTCCCTCTTGAACAAACACACACACACACACACACACATACACACAAACATACACACTACGTATGGATGTGATGATCAGGTGTCCAAATTATTTTGGACATATAAAAAATAATACATTAGGCATGTGTTTTAACTCAATTGTATAGTGTGTGTGTGTGTGTGTGTGTGTGTGTGTGCTTTTATATAGAGTCATGTGGGACTCAGGCATGATTATTTGATGAATTACACTCAGTGTTTTTTTCTTTGGGACTGTAGACTCCTTTCAGACTGATACTAAATTAGGCTTGCTTGTGAGCTGTGGGTTGAGAAATTTTAAGACTGCTTGTTCATAAGACAGAATATGAGTTAAGAACATTTGAGCTGATTGATTGTTTTTGAATCACTGTTGTACTTTTCTCACACAGACCTGAAATCTACAATGAAAGATTATTGGATACCCGCACAATAAAATTGCAGGCGCTCACTGGCGAGCACTCATTCATCATCTACACTGCTTTATCCTGTTTCCAGGGTGGTGGAGGGCCTATAGCCTATCCCAGAGACTTAGGGTGTGCAGCAGGGTACACCCTGGATGAGGTGCCGAGCGATTGCAGGGGGGGCACACACACAATACGAGCAATTTGAAAGCGCTAGTAAGCCTAATCTACATGTCTTTGGACTGTGGGGGGGAATCTGAGTGCCCGGAGGAAACCCATCAAGCATGGGAAGGACATGCAAACTCCATGCTCAGAGACCCGAGTTCGAGCCAGGACCCTGGAGGTGCAAGGCGACAATGCTAACCACTAAGCCACTGTGCCGCTTCATCCAGGTTTAGGTTAGTAGTATTGTGTTCTTTATAATAATACCTAAACACATGTATTTCTATAAATATGTGCACAGGCTTGAAGTTAAATTATATTATGGGCCATAATCAAAGTTTTTTTGCGCGCGAGCATAGTGGGTAATAAGGTGGGGAAACAGCAGGGGGCGCACCTCACTAAAATTTCCCATATAATATAACCACGATTATTACCAATAAGGTGCCTCATAATTTTTATATATATATATATATATTTTTTTTTTTACACTCAACCACATGATGTCCTGCATCATCCTTAGCCCTCTGATTTCTCTGCTCTGATTTCTGCATTAATCTGTATTAAATAATGTATACATATATTTAAATTGCATTAATCAACCATGAAACTTGATGAATATAAAAATACTATAAACTATTTTTTGAGATGAAAAGAAAATGTTCAGTGAAGCACGTTATTGCTATCGTTATGTTTACCACACGATCCACTCAACAACACAGTTTTTACATGTTTTTCCACGGTAATTAAATGTATCTAAACATTTTGGTGGTTGTCGATTTATTTAATTATTTGCCTGTTTAGTTTGCCTGTTGCTTCTGCATCTTCTATATTTTTTTTAGGGATTGATAAAAACATAAACATAACCTGTGCCCCTACCATGCCACCCTAATTTGTTCCCTTTATTATGTTTTTATCTTAATTCCTTAAGCATTTCTTTATCTGGGTTTAATGATAAATATGATGAATAAATAATAAACCACGTGCACAACTATTTACACTATGCACTATTCGATACAGCTAACACAAGCAATTTTATTTCTTATTTGAAAATATCGGTCAGTAAGGCAAATGGGCGGGCAAAGCATCAACCAATCAATCAGGCCATTAAGGTTCTCTGCTATGTGATTGGTCGCGCCCACTAAGCCGTCTTTGAACGGCGCTCTGTAATTGGACAGAGTTTGTTACTGGGTGGGAAAGGGAGCTCGCAATGTTGTGTAACTGCGTCCAGAGCGCACTTGCATAACTGAACTTGCATAACTGAAATTATTTTAGTGTTCTCTGAATTTCGGTGATTTTTCAACTATTCACTCACCGTGCATGTTTTAGTGTGGAACTTATACTAGTTTATTGTATAATTGATGAGAACATTGATATTTCGTGCAAATTGCACAGCGTTTGTTTTTAAGGTCTTTGTTCCTGGGATCCTGCTATGACCACAATTCTATTTCATTAAAGCAAACACTGAGAGTACTACTTAAACATGAAGGTTTATTTGAATCTTCAAATGGTCATTAAATAATATTCAAAGTACGATAATAGGTAGTATCACAGGTAAGAATACTGTCCATTTTACAGAAACTTAACATTCATTTATTTATATATTGCTAATAAATGCACGTTTGAATACACATTACATTCATATAGATAGTTACATCAAGAAAATAAGAAAAATTAGGTAAAACAAAGTTCTAGATGTAACTATCTGTAGACTGCTGGATCTTGTGAATTTCCCCATGGGATGAATGAAGTATCCATCCATCCATCCATCCCCTTGTAAACCTGATATTGAAAATACTTGAAAACCTTATATACTGGGCATGCTCAGTTAAGGAGCAGTAAATTGATAGTAAGAAGGGATCCGAAGGTAGTGTAATGCATTCATCATTTATTTCATTCACACTAGAGGCTAGACTAGTCTTTCCTCTAAGCAGTGTATATTACATTATTTATAACAGTATCCCAAGGATTGCATTGGTTTAAAAAGAGATTTCATTTTCACCACTTTCAATAACTCTATTAAAAAACTCTTTAACTTTTCACCAATTTTAGTAATTATATCATATCTATTCTAAATCAATATCCAACAAATTATCTACACTATATGCACAAATGTTTTGGCCAAACATGTGAATTATTAAATTTAGGTGTTTTAATCAGGGTCCTTATCCCCAGTGAAATCATGTAGTGTTAGAAAGGGCAATCTTAATGCTTTACCATACCAAGTCATCTTGGACAAAGCTACTGTCCGCTTTGTGGCAAAACTTTTCTATTCTAACATTACTGTGCCACAGTGCACAAAGCAAGATATGTTAAGACATGGTTTGGTGAGTTCGGTGTGGGAGAATTTTGGGATGAACTGGAACGGCGATCCAGGCCTTCTTGTCCAACATCAGTGCCTGACCTCATAAATGCTCTACAGAATGAACAAGCATGAACAAATTCCTACAAAAACACAACAAAATCTTGTGGACAGCCTTACAAGAAAAGTGGAAGCTGTTACAGCTGCAAAAAGTGCACCAACCCTATATTGAAGTATATATATTGGAATACAGTTTCAATGCAGGTGGCAGCACGGTGGCTTAGTGGTTAGCAGTGTCACTTTGCACCATGGTCCAGTTTTGATTCCTGGGCAGGTTCGATTCCTACCTCTGTGGGCATGGAGTTTGCATATTCTCCCTGGGCTTGGTGGGTTTCCTCCAGGTAATCCAGTTTCCTCCCACAGTCCAAAAACATGCAGATTAGGCTAATTGACTATTCCAAATCGCCTGTAGTGTGTGAATAAGTGTGTGAGTATGTGTGTGTGCCCTTCAATGGATTGGCACCCCATTTGGGGTGTACCTTGCCTTGTGCCCTGTTTACTGGGGCAGGCTCCAAGCCCCCAGCGACCCTGTATACAGGATTGAGCATTATAGATGATGAGTGAGTGAGTGTTTCATTGCAGGTTTGGCCAAATACCTTTGTCCATATATTGTAATTTAGATAATGACATGTAACATTGAACAAATGAAACGCATTATGCCCCCAGGGCAGCTATGGTCCCTTGGATCATGACTCCAAGACATCTGGGGGTGTGCTATGGTGTGTTTCAACGAAACATTAGTGGTGGATCCTTTGGGTGCTCTGGATTGTAGAATGGGAGACTTGTTTGTCTGTTGTATTCCATGTATGCTCGTTCAGACTGTGATCTGGTGAATTTCGTTGATTGCCGGATCAACAACCTTGAACGTATTTTGATACCTTTCTATTATAGCCAGTATTTACTTTTTCCAGCAACTTGAGCTTTTCTGTGGAATCAAAACAGACAGGCTAGCCTTTGGTCCCCACAAGCATAGATGGGCCTTGGGTCCCCATGATCCTGTTACCAATATACCCATATATAATTGATAATCAATATTATTCAATTCACCTGGTGGTGTTATTGTGGGGCTAAACGGTGTATATGCATATATCAACACTTAATAAATTTTATCCAATTTATTTTGCATAGATCTTTTATTTTTGTCACAGTGCAGGTCTACAGAAACCTTGACGTAGATTTATATTACTAATGAGCAATCCAGAGACAAGGAAAAACTTGCTGAGACAACATGAGGAAGAAAGATTTGACAGGAACCAGACTCGAAAGGAAACACATGCTCTTCTGGGTGACAGGATAGTGAAATTATAAATAGGCATGAACTTCAAATCTTTAGAATATCCATAAGGGACCATCCACATCAACAGAAGGTAAAACAAGTGCAGAAGCTCCAAACAGAAATAGTGCAACAGGTCTGGAATCTAAGATGAACCACAGCAGTAGAAATGTGTCAGGATCTGGCACTGGAATCATGTAGCGTTAGACAGAAAGAAAGAACAGATCTGTATCACTATAGGCAAACCAACAGGAGTGAGGAATGCTGAATTGCGTGGGCCAAGATTTCTCTATCAGCATGAGTAAGGGAGAGACACAGGAGAAAAGAACAGGTGGTAAACAGATAGAGGAAGGCAGGCACAAGCTGATAACATCCTTCTGCTTTGAGCTTTAATTCTCACTTTCAACTATTATATGTTCAAATGAATAGAACACTTAAAAGTAAGATTTAAATCTAATTAAACAAAACATATCTCAACAAATTGTTTATACTGTCAGGGATTAGAGAGGAAAGCGAATGCACATAAACAGCAAGGTGGAAAAAAGATTATAAGCAATACTGTGGCAAACACAAGAACAAATGTCAATTTAACAGAAGCTTGAGAATGAGAAGATAAGAAACTAAAACTAAATGTAAATGGATTTCATTATATTCAGATTGTCAGCTGACTTGAAATGAAGCAAACCCAAATTACAACACTGCCTCTAGAGGCTTGTGCAATGGGAACTACATACGGTATGATGGGTGCATCCTTTATGCACTTCTTTTCTTACCCTTACACACCCATTGCTCTGGACTTGGGTCAGTCTGGACTCATCAGATCAAATGACATCTTATCCACTGCTTTAAAGTCCAATCGTTATGCCCTCTAGCAAACTGAAGCTTTTTTTCTGATTAGTCTTACTATCAAGTGGCCACACAGCTGTTTAGTCCCAATCCCATGCGTTTTCTTTGCATTGTGTATGGAAATGCTCTTACACTATTAAACATACCTGTGATTCCTACAATGCAGCCTCAAGTGTTCTGCACAATCCTTTCATGTTTATATACTGTGATGGAAAACTCTTAACCCAATACCCAAATAAAACCTTTTTTTAATTTTTTTTTTTTTTTGCTTGACCCTACACGAAACTGTGAGGTTTTCAAGTTATGTATATTTATTCTGATACTTTTGTTACCACATCTTATAGTTGATTTGCAGTTTACCATTATGTACTACAGGAGTTCATCAAAAATATTTTGTGATATAAAGTTTGATCTTAAGTTGCGTCTTGTGTTACTTTTAAAGATTGATTACACATCTGATCTGATGTGCATTCATAAGATAATTAAACTGTTGACAAACCATTATATAACACATCAGCTACTTTTTCAAAACATACTGCCTTCAATTGATAAAAAAAAAGATATGTATGACCATTTAAGAGCGTTCCTCTGATAGCACAACTTTCAAGCATTCACATTCTGCTGAAAATGGAATCAGACAAACTTTAAACTTTGTGTTGGCTAGTTATGATGGATATGCTGTATGTCTTTCTTTGTACTTGGCCTCCATCAACAGTCACAGTGTGTTCGTTCAAAAGCTGGACAGGATGGCAAACATGCCGTTTTATACTTTCCCCTCCCGCACATTTCCTGATATGTGTTAGACCTCACACTTTGCGAATCTATATCTCCCACGCATTCCATCAGCCTCCAGCACTCAGTCAACTTCAGAAAATGTTCAGATGATCATTAACTGCTTTTTTCAAAAGTTTCACAAATCATAGTTTTACTCAGTGCTTCTTTTCTCTGTTTCTGAAAAAGGAATGTTAGGGTTTCCTTAATGTATCATGAACTTTTTATTTGTCACATGCTAGTTTTATGAAGATAAAAACTTAATTTTTTAAGACAGTTGCACATTCAAGGAGAAGAAATGGCTTGAGTAGAGCAAATGTTAGCCAGCCCTTCCTCTGTTGCCAGATCCACACATCTGACATGCAAATAGGGTTGGCTCAAATAACCTCACGTTCCACTGAGGCCTTTCATCTACCCTCCAATATATTTTACAATTGCAAACCTAAATATATAAAGAAAGAAAAGGCTTGACACGAAAGGAGCGCTGCAGAACTAAGCTATCTTACTGTGCTTTCAAATGTCAAATGAACACAACTTCAGAAAATTCCATCAGACAGACTCTAAGGCTTTTGACGTATAAATAACCAAAGAGCCTTTATCCAGGCAGAATACAAACTTGTGACTCTGATGGGAAAATTAATATTCACTTCCAGTGTACGGTGTATTGAACTATATTTAGTTGAAATAAAAAATAGATTGTGATGATTGTGTTACAGTGGGTTTCCTCCGGGTACTCCGGTTTCCTCCCACAGTCGAAAGACATGCTAATTGGCGTTCCCAAATTGCTGATGTATGTGAATAAGTGTGTGAGAGTATGTATGTGTGTGTCCTGTGATAGAATGGCACCCTGTCCAGGGAGTACGCCGCCTCATGCCCTAACTACTCTGGGATAGTACATGGTAAACAGAGGGTGTCTTCCGTAAGTTGACGGCAAGTGTCAGATGTTGTTTTTTGTGTACACCTGCACTGGGCTCTAAGTCGAGATTGTCATTCGTGGATGCATGGCCCTCCTTAAAACGTTTGCAATATTCAACTGTTGTACTTGGGCTAAGAGTCTCATCACTGTAAATGTCACTCAGTTTTACGCCTTCATTCGTGAGAAATTATATTACAAGTCCCGATTTGACTTGAACGCCCCTTGTATTACATGTTCATTTTGTTTTTCCATTTCCACTTCTCCCTCTTACCTTTTAAAATGTGTAATAATTTATCTTAGCCAATTCACATGAAAGGTTATGAATAATGACAAGGGGTGGGGTAAGCGTTTGTAACCTTTATTATGACTTCATTCCACAAAATTGCTCATTAGAATTTGTATGAATTTTGGATGAGGTCAGTTTGTCCATCTAGTCCAGCACACCACCCAGACAAGCCTAAAGGGATATTCTGTGACTAGCCATAACATGATATGATAATCATGCATTCAAAATGACAAAGAATGAATTGCCTATTGGATTCCACTTATATATATATATATATACAGTACAGGCCAAAAGCTTCAAGAGGTAGTCACCTGAAATGGTTTTCCAACAGTCTTGAAGGAGTTCCCAGAGGTGTTTAGCACTTGTTGG